>SNQJ01S0120631.1:0-24949 GCA_010110895.2 Picea sitchensis | reverse complement strand
CAACCTCTATCGAATTCTTATTGAAACCTTTCATGTCTTTTTTTATCTATATCGGGACATTTAAAAAATTAAGGTTTAAATGTAGCTACCTTGACAATGAGCACGCCAATGATTGCTAATTCCATCGGATCTAGTATCTCAGCATTGATGCTACAAGATTCAACAATGAATCTCATATCACGAATTGTCATGGAACAGTCAATGTCAGACCAATATCAACAACCACTAACAATCATATATATAGGTTGTATATGTATGTGTAATAAATTGCTAAAATGGGTGTGTCCTTCAACACTCCATGACAACTCTCATTGTTTTTCAAACTTCATCCTTAAAATCACCTAAACATAATGAATTAACGTATGTCCATGAATGAGGGTGGTCATTGATATGAGCGTGATCTTCACCATTCGATGTCATCTATATGTATGAAATTCACTACCAAATCTTAACATTAATCTTGAGGTAACCTATTTGATGGGGTTAGAAATCACTATGGTGGCCATGACCAATGTATTTACCAAGGTATTTGAACTTACACCTAGTCAAAGATCTAACCAATTGATTGTGTACTTGTCACATTAAAGATATATATAGAGACAACTGGACTATTTTAATAAGGTTACAAAAGACAATGAAGTATTAAAAAGAAACCACTCCCTTAAAAAACAACTACGATGTAATAAGAAACACCTTAAATGGAAAAAAAATATTTCCTAGTAGAGGACACTATTTTAATAGAATTGTTGTTGTGGTACTCAATACTTAAATTCATCTTCGATGAAATTAAATACAACTGAAGAACATACCATTTCCATGCATAAAATGTAGTAATAATGAACAAACTCCCATCAAAATGGCTTGAGTATTGACCATAAATTATTTTTAGGGATTGACATTAACAAGAACCATTCATATTGGAAATAGTGAACATCAAAGCTCAATATTCATGACAATGTTTTATACCACATCTATAGTAGTAATGTCAATCGCATCATTGTTTTCATTTGAATATTATGAAAAAAAAAATATGTTGATATATCTACAATTTTTTTTTTAATAATTTGAAGTTCTACCCTCAATTCCCTCCACTTAACAAGAAAATTTTTCACAAGGTAAAGTGAATGTTGTAGTTTCTTCTATCAAGATTTTTTTTTAAATAAAATATTTAAATATTGTTAAAATAATGTCCAACATATTTGTAAATATAAAGTATGTACGTATGGTGGAAAAAAATAATACAAAATATTTATTTATTTGTAACAAAGTGTATTTTAGCATGTCCAACATATTTGTAAATAAAATATCAAGATTTTTTTTAAAATAAAATATTTAAATATTGTTAAAATAATGTCCAACATATTTGTAAATATAAAGTATGTATGTATGGTGGAACAAAATAATACAAAATATTTATTTATTTGTAACAAAGTGTATTTTAGCATGTATGTGTAATGGATTAATCAAGGAATAAAATAAAGTTTTAACAAATATCATTTCTCTTATATTTAAAAATCACTATTTAACTTTGTGTTATGTTTAACCTTGTGTTATGTTTAAGTTAACAATTATTTGAATAAACATTATTAAATTTAATAAAATCCACATTAGTGAATTTAATGAAATCGTTTTTAATAATTGGAAAATATTAGAACTACTAAAGTACAAAATACTACATCTTCACCCTTTCAATAATATATCCATTTGAATTAACATATATTCTATGTTAATGCTCCCTTCCCTACTTTGAAAGATACATAATTTAAAACTACGGAGAAGGACCTCTAGCCACATACCTCTAGATTACCTCCCAAAATAATATTTTATAATAAAAATACATTGTATGTATTTACCCTTTCCACTCACTCTCCTATTTGTTCCGATTTTATGTAATCAATTGAATATGGAATAAGAGACAAATGGTCTCCTTGGATTACCAAGGAGCAATTTTGAGCTGTAAACACCAACTTTCATCACACATTTCTATTCTTCAATGAGCTCCTTTCACATGGATTCATGGTAATTAATTCACCAATAGGAAGAATAAAATAGCGTTTCTTGGTTCACATGAGCATAGTTGAGATCCAACTCTTTTCATATACTCATATTATTGGTTCTCTTAGTGTAATGGGTTACTCAAACCGTAAATTTTAAACTATCAATTTAAAATTAAAATTACAAGTGTGAATGTTATTTATTTATATATATATATATATATATATATATATATATATATATATATTCTATAAATGAAGAGCATTTCCATGATTCATATTATAATTATTTTTTAAATTAAATTAATATTTATCTTCATTTATCATTCTTATGATCATAAGTCTATTTTTAAATTAGGAGGAAAGTGGGTATGTTTTTTATCTAATTCATATAGAATTAATGTGGAACCTGATGGTACACCTCCCAGGAACGATGCTTCACAAATGTAAAATCGCAAGAACGACACATCAATAGTATCACATCCCTCTTCAGGGTGCCTCTTTAGACTCCTAGGACAATTTATAGATATTTTTTTTCATATTTCATCACTTTGAATGCATATGGAATCGCAATACACTATGGAATATGCATATAGGATCACACTATAGTATGGGAGATAGATATGCATATGGGATTGTACTACATTATTGTCTCTATAAATGTCATCCTGGTATAAATACACACAAGCCACAATTAATCCACACAAGAAAATTGTAAATAAGAGCACACGATGATAGATTACTCAGCGATACAAATTCATAAGATAAAAACCAGAAAACAAAGGGGTTTGGTAGTAACTCCATTATGATAAAGTAAATGACTAAAACCAAGAGTCTGAATTGGGTATGACAGTAAAAATATCAAGCCAAAAACTCATAAACTCGAATAGGTTCGACAATATAGCATTACAAAGAAATTTATGGAGTAAAAGCTCAAAAATGGAATGGTTTGGCAGTAAGTATATTATAAGTTAGAAACCCATAAGTAGGAATGGGATTAATAGTAATAATGTAGGTGAACAAGAAGAGACAAATACGAAATATATTATCCAGGTGGTCACAAACAATTCTAAGTAAAAATCACATGACAAACGATAAGAAAAGTACATGTAACCTTGTAGCATCAATGGAGTTCAAAAGTATTGCATTAGATGTTTCCATAGTAAGCCAAAACAGTAAGGTTTGAGAAAAATTGACAGAAAGCCAAATGGTTATGACCAGAGCCAAAAGAACTAAAATGAAAACTCAAAAGGAAAAATGAACGAAAATCTAGGCCTTGGTCAAAATTATCCTGAAGGATTTACCCTAGGTAAGTAGGTAACACCTGTATACACATAACAATGATGCAAAGATGGGGGAAGGGCTCGAGGCAGTTATGTCATGATATCTTCGACATTTGTTGCACAAACCCGCGTCAACAATGGTTGGCATCCCAAAAATTTAATCAAAAGGTTATCCAGTTTTAAACACTGTAATATCCATAATAACCAAGGTTAAGTTGTAAACTCCAATAGCTTTAATAACTAGTCGAATAAAATGATAAATGTGCCATGGGAAAAACAATTGAGAAATTTTGTTATTAACTATACGAAATTCGTGGCCAAGAATTAAACTATAATCACTATATATACATGTTTCAAGAGATTTTAGCAAGTAGAAACTGCTGCGAAAGAAGTGTTATGGAATAAACCTTATCAAATGTTCAAATCATAACACTTAAGCATAATTTGGATTATCATCATGAACCTCGAACTCTGTCCATGGTCATGATCATAATCAACAACATTTTTAATAAATAATTGGATTTATATAACTCATATGACGGTGTTTTATGAATCACAAAGACTATTTGAGTCAACAATCGAAACCATGTGTGACATCCCCCAAATTAAAATATTTTGGAAATTTAAATTTCTAGGAAATTATTCTGTTTTTGGTAAATTTGAATTTGGAAAAATTTGCCATTTATGGCAATTCCGAATTTTGAATTTGTTAGTTGTAAACAATTATTATGACTGTTGGGCAGAACTATGATTTTACCCAACTAACTATTTGACAATGACACTTGTTTAAAAACAAAATATTTTATATTAATTATAGGAAGACAAATGGAACAGCCATGTTAAAAAATAGTTGACCATGACTCCAAGAGTGGGGAACATGTTGAAACTACCCCTGGGCTGACTTTTACAAGTGGAAAATTAGTGATTTGGCCATTGGTAGCCCCTGAAAATCAAGGATTTAGGAAGTTACAAAAATTCCAAGGAAGGGAAAAGACTTAAGTAAATTACCAATAAGCATATGTGAGGAGGGAGGACACTACTAAGTATGCTGGGGAAAGAGTCTATTTGTTTTTTTTCTTTTCACTTGTTGTTATGAACACTGGAAGGGTATGAGGCAAGGAGAAAACTGTCTGGATTGAAGGACAGTATTGTAGAGGGATTTCCAAGTTCACCCTTATGGACTCATGGTCAGGCTAGGGGGTGAATCGGGCAAGTAATCGTGGATTCTCGGTTCTACGGTTGGGAGGAACATGGTTGTTCCCTTTTTTTTCTTCGCAAGTTTGGTTTATATATGTTACTCTAAAACTTTATCTGTCTAAATGACTTTTTATTGGATACATTGTACATGTTATAGCTATACAGAAAAGAGTTCTAGTGTCTGTTGTTTTTTTAATGATCGTATAACTATTGTAAGTGTTTTCCTATACCTAAACATTTTGTATTCTACCTCTGTTGGATGAATTGGTTATTGCTATAGTGTGATCCTTGATGATGGAATGCATGCAATAAACTAGACAATGGTTGTTCGAAATTCAGTGAATAGACTGTAGGATTTAATTGTAGAATATTTTCGGAAATCAATTTTTAAGCAGAGTCGAATATGTGTCAGTGAGAAAACAGAGCTAATATATGTGTATATATGTTTTCAAACTTTAAACAGAGTCGAATATGTATCAGTGAGAAAACAGAGCTAATATATGCGTATATATGTTTTCAAACTTTAAACAGAGTCGAATATGTAATAGTGAGCAAATAGAGCTATTATATGCATATATATGTTTTCAAACCCTAAACAGAGTCGAATATGTATCAATGAATGAACAGAGCTATTATATGCATAAATATGTATCAATGTTTAGACAAATTTGACTATGTATCAATGCGCGAACAAAGTGATTATATGCATGTGTATGTTCAAACTTAAAAATGAATCGAATATGCATCAATGAACAAACAAAACCGATATATGCATATAGTTCCATTCTGTAGTTTAACTCAAAAAGAAAACATAATTCGTTTATATAGTCTAGAACGATGAAGCATAGGGGAGTGAACAAAACCTAGGAAGTGAGACTATTCTAAACGGGACGATTTAATCATGCTAGAATCATACTACAGGGTAGAAAATCAATCATTTCGCCGATACATCATTAACGTTGACACTTCCTACTTATTATGTGCACAGAAATAATACAAGAATCTTAGGGCTGTGGAATTTCCATTTAGAATAACTAGAAAAAAATTGTTTCGTATTTTACAAAAAGATTTTCCAAATAAAAATTAAGAGTAGTGCAATCGATTCGGAGGATACAATCCCTCGAAAGTACAAAAACTTCTATAAAAGGAAACACAGAGTTTTTGGATTGTGAAACCCACCTCCGAGCAATTTCTTTAGGGTAAAATCCAAATAGACAGTTTTAGATAACAAAAGACTACCCATACTGTCATCAAAAAAATCCAGTAATGATGGCCATTATAACTATTAGAATTTTTCCGAAAGACTTTTAATGTACAGAACACCGAAGATAAGCCCTTTTTCCAAAATAGTTATCACAACAGAAACACTACGACCAAAATCTTGACTTCCATGCTTGATTTAAGAAGCAAGCTGAAACCCATTTTTATGGAACCCGAGTACCTTTGTCACGTTGAGTAGAGGCCGATACATGCACCGAGGATTGAACATCCCTACATTTGGCCATCACAGGAGAGTGTTAGCAAAGTATTAAACTGCAAATTATAAAATGGAATGTATAGTTTGAGATCCACAATGATGTCGGACTACTTAACTTAAAACACCACGACCTCCAGAGGCCATGCCTGGTATTGTAACGTTACCCTGGTCGAGGGGAGATTGATGCCTAGAAATTCTGGTGGGTATCTCATAACAAAACAAAGTCCCACCATTAATACAAAGATACCCCTTTCGTAGAGAATTAAACAAATAATTAACAGAGGAAATAACACTCGGAATTCCAGAAGTTTGATCTATTATATACAAAAACTCTGTACGAATAGAAATGAAGAATGTAATGAATGGAATCAAACATGTGAACAATATACGTAAGAGATAAATTACCAGAAGACCACCACTACTACAATTAAAATGCATCAAACACAAAGGAGGACATTATGGTAGACCGTCTTTTTATCTCTCTACGACATTTAAATAAACCCTTTCTATGCTACATAGTTGTGACCTCCGAAACAATTACCAATCTCAGAGTGAAACAAAAGAACCAGAAGAATCCCATGGGACACAAACAGAGGGCGCAAAATAGGGCTTTAGGATCATGGTGGTATAGAGAAGGGACTCTCGGTAACAACCTCTTCTACATTCTACATTATAATGACGGGAGAAATCACACAGACTCTGAACCTAACATAGGAAGTAAATCTTTTCTGAACACACACTATGAACCCTCTGTTGTCATACGATAGTTCCATAGAATCTTACTAGGTAGACGAATGTCGCTGCTGACTTCCCCAATGATGGTCGCAGAGGCGGTAACACTTCCCTGTGTAACAATGCATAATACAAAACCCTCCTCTTTGGAATCAACAGAGCAGGATTAAGACTGCCAAAACCCTAGAGGGACAAGTACCACCCTTAACCATCCGGGAAGTACAAGCCATGTGCTAGGGCTTGGTTGGCGCATCAGGTTGGGAAGAACAGGAGGACGAGGCTTCGGTACTAAGACCTAATTAATTCCAGGATAGAGTCTTAGCTGCCATTGGTAGATTCACCTTCCTCCCTTAGATGTCGAAGATACGAAGTTAAATAATAGTATAACCATGATTGTCTAGTGTTAATAATCGGTCGTTATACCTTGTCTTTGAAGTGCTCTTTCCTTTACACCAACAGGACGAGGAAGGGTAGTTAGTTATTTACGCAATGACCAATGCGGGACAATTTGAGGTTCATTTCGTTGTGGTGGGCCCAAAAATCGTATCATAACTAAAACGAAAACCATCAGAGGAAACACATTGTTATCCACTCTTAAATCACCCTTAATAACAGTAGCCCATTCCTCGTATGTGCTTTGATTTTCTAATTTACACACAAATAGGTAGGAGTACAAGAAATTAATATCAGAGTTATATAAAGTTGCGTGCAAAGTCCAATTCATCCCGACTCGTTTAATTAGGGAAAATGGAAATTCAAATCCTAGCATATGGGTGAAATCCCCTAAGTTTTAATATCTATATAGTAAGATATAGTAGTCAGAAAAATGCCTATTTTTCGTTGGAACCTCTCTTATGGGTTAAATTAATATGACTAAGGGTCACTCCAAGCCAAAAGGGAAATGTAAGCGCCCATCTTACGAGATGGTAAACTTTGATTAATTAGAGGATAATGTACCAAGGAATTTTATTTTTTTATGATAAATTAGAGTTTCATTACATATGGTATCAGAGCGAAAATTACAACACTGGTCCTAAGCAGGACCACTATAGTGCTTAGTATATGTTTTGTCTTAGATAAAAACTAATAAATCATGTGGTTACAAACATAAAACTTTCTCTGTTTTGGTGAATAAGTATGGCATCTCAAGACAATGCTGAAAATAGGATGGAAGAAAATCCACAGCAAAGACCTCCTGGAGATACAAGGAAGAATAGCGATGGAAGCTCACCCACAGAAGTGTTGGAAACAATGAGGAACCTGATTGTTGAGCTACAGATCTTCAAGGTCAACAATGAAAAATTGAAGAAGGCACAACAAGAACAGCAGGAGATAAATGAAGTCCTGTTGCGCAGTATAGTGACCAAGAAAACCCCAAAAGACAATAATAACAATGAAGAAGTCAGCAAGAGAGCCTCCAGGAACTCAGGGACGGAAACAGAAAAAAGGAGACAGTTCGTCTGAAGGAACACCTCTAGCTGAGGATGGAACTAAAACTAACAGAAAAAGAAAATAAGTAGACCACCTTGAAGGAGAATTTAAAAAAATTAAACCCACTATCTTTGATGGGGAATCCAGGACAGGAGAAGAAGCAGAGGCATGGCTATTGGACATCAAAAAGTATTTCCAAATCTACAACTATTCCAACAACATGAAGGTCATGATAGCCATCTACAATCTGAAAGGGAAGGCCAGTATTTGGTGGCAAGATCTGAAATTTGCCAAGGGCATAAAGGAGAAATAGTTGGAATGGTCTGACTTTAGGAAGTATTTCAAGAAACAATACCTTTCTGAAAATTATTATGAAAGGAAGATGAAGGAATTTTACGAGTTACGACTCAGACAGATGACAATGGAGGACCTTATAAATAAATTTCTGGATCTACTAAGTTTCGTACCATACATCCTGGAGGATAAAGTAAAAATTCAGTGATTTCTAAGTTGTCTAACACAGTCCTTCAAGGACATAATTGAGATTGAAAACCCCAAATCCTTAAGTGAAGTATTCAGAAAAGCATGGATGTGCTACGACCAGTATAAACAGTGGGCAGAATTTTCCAAAGCCTAGAAGGACAATAAACAAGATTGAATGAACCAGCAGAAGAAGGTGTACCAACCAGCTCCTTATCGGAATACAACGAAGAGTTTTTCAAGAAATTATTTTAACTCAAACCCTCTGAATAATCAAGGCAGTGAAAAAAGGGTAAACCTGGGAGTGAAGAGGTTTAGGGATAGCTCCTGCGAGCCATTAAAGTGTTGGGAATGTGGAGAGCCTCATCTTAGGAGGAACTGCCCACATTTGAGTTCAACAAACAAAATTGTTGTTCATAACTTGCAATAAGCCTCGATAGTGGGAGACGTGGGCAAGAGCCTACATCGGATAAATGCAGCCATCGATGGACGACAAGCTGACCACCAGTACTCAGTGGTAGAAGTCGAAGGTAAAATCCATGACACTCAAATTTCTATTTTAATTGACCCTGGAGCAACATTAAGTTATATTACTCTGAAGGTAGTAGAGTCAAATAAACTTAAGAGACTGAAGCACGCAAAATCATGGCCTGCGCAACTAGCGACAGTACAAAAAGGAAAGTAATTGACTATATTTTGGATTTTGAGTTTAGCCTAGATGGTCAAACTATAAGGACCAATCTGAACATCCTACCACTAGGATCTTACGATATGATTATTGGGATGGACTGGTTGGAAGGACACAAAGCAATTTTAAATTTTTATACAAAGATACTTAGCTATAAAGATGATTCCGACACCACCAGGACAGCCCAAGGTATACCAAAACCGGTATCAGTTAGACAAATTTCAGCGATGCAACTAAAGAAATGTGTGAGAAAAGGCTGTCAAGTTTATGTTGTCCAAGTGATGAGTCTAGCAGAAAAGAAGGACAAGCCAAAGTTTGAAGACTTTGTTGTCCTATGTGATTTCAGAGACATGTTTATGGATGAGATACCAGAACTAACCCCTAGAAGGGAAATAGAATTTTCCATAGATCTGTTACCCGGTTCTTCCCCTATCTCAAAGGCGCCTTACCGGATGATTCTACCAAAACTGATAGAATTAAAAATACAATTACAGAAATTGTTGGACAAAGAGTATATCAGACGAAGTGTCTCGCCTTGGGGAGCACCAGTTCTCTTTGTGAAAAAGAAGGACGGTACTCTAAGATTATGTATCGATTATAGACAACTGAACAAAATGACTATTAAGAATAAATACCCCTTGCCAAGGATAAATTATCTGTTCAATCATGTAGGAGGGGCCAAGATATTTTCAAAATTGGATTTACGATCCGATTATCATCAAGTTCGGATAAAAGATGAGGACAGAAACAAAAGAGCATTTCGGACAAGATATGGACACTACGAGTATGTAGTCATACCTTTCGGACTCACTAATGCCCCAACCACGTTTATGTGCCTAATGAACTGTATTTTTAGTGAGTACTTGGACAAGTTCGTGGTAGTATTCATTGATGATATCCTGGTCTATTCAAAGACAGAGGAGGAACATGAGGAACACTTAAGAATAGTTCTACAAATGTTATGGAAGCACAAACTTTACACCAATTTCGACAAGTGTGACTTCTATCAGAAAAAAATACAATACCTTGGGCATGTAATTTCAGCAGAGGGCATTACCGTAGACCCGTAAAAGACGAAATCCATTATGGAATGGTCGGTACCTAAAGATGTAGAAGATATACAGTCGTTCATGGGAATCACCGGATACTACCACAGGTTTATAGAAGAGTTTTCCAAGATAGCCTACCCTATCACATCATTACAAAAGAAAGGAACTAGGTTTAACTGGTCAGAGAAATGTTAAGACAGCTTCAGTAAACTAAAGGAATTATTGACAATGGCACCCATATTGAAAGTAGAAGACCCAGATAAAGACTTCACCGTATGTGTCGATGGAAGTAAATAAGGGCTAGGTGGCATCCTAACTCGGGAAGGACATGGTATTTGTTATGAGTTCCAGAAGTTAAAAGAACACGAGAAAAATTACGTCACTCATGACTTAGAATTGGCAGCAATAATACATGCCTTGAAGATGTGGCAACACTACATAATGGGCAAAAGATTCCTATTATTAATGGACAACAGTGGGGTAAAATATATGTTTAACCAACCATATCTTAACGCAAGGCAAGCAAGGTGGTTGGACTTCTTAAGCGAATTTGACTTCGAGGTTAGACATATCAAGGGAAAGGAAAACAAATTAGCAGACACCTTAAGTAGAAGAATCCATGGGTTATTTGAGATGAATATCAGTAGAGCAGAAAGTCAATTGGAAGAAAGAATAAGGACGGAAGGTATTGATGACGAAAACTATACTAAAATGATGGAAGAATTACCAAACAATACCCCTAACTCAGATACACCAGATCTAAGTATCGACGAGAAGGGACTTCTACGATTTAAAAATAGACTTTACATACCAGATTCAACAGGGTTAAAATTAACAATCTTGGAGGAAGTGCATAAGAAGCCGTATTTTGGCCACCCATGTTACCAGAAAACAATAACAACACTTAGGAAATTATTTTATTGGCCTAGTATGAAGGGAGAAACAACGAAATACTTGGTTAGGTGCCAAGATTGTCAGCAGGTTAAGGCCGAGCACCAGCATCCAGTCAGCCTCTTCCAGCCATTACCAGTACTAGAATGGAAATGGGAGACTATATCGCTCAACTTTATTACAGGTTTGCCTAAAACTCAGAAACATAATGACTCTATAATGGTTGTAATCGATAAACTCAGGAATTCTGCACACTTTATTCCTGTAAATTCTACTTTTAAAGCTATAAACATTGTTGAAATATTCATGAAAGAAATCTTTAGACTGCATGGTATTCCTAAAATGGTGATTTCAGATAGAGATGTAAAATTCACATCTGCCTTTTGGAAGGAATTGTTTGCAGGTCTCAATACAAACTTAAATTTTAGTACAAGTTATCATCCACAAATGGATGGACAGACCGAAAGGACAAAGAAAATCATAGAGGATATGCTCTGCATGTACGTAAGAACAAAACCAAACAAGTGGGAGGACTATATACACTTGGTATAATTTGCGTATAACAATGGGTACCAAACTTCAGGAAATTTGAGCCCTTTCGAAGTATTGTATGGCACAAAGTGTACGACTCCAATTAGTTGGGATAACCCGACTGACAGACTCATGGTTGGACCAGAGATGCTCCAAGAAATGGAGAACATAGTAAGAAAGGTACAACAGAACTTGAAGGAAACCCAGGATAGACAGAAGAGCTATGCATTTATGAAAAGAAGACACTTAGAGTTTCAAGCGGGAGACCATGTATATTTGAAGGTCAAAGCCCGAAAAATCTCATTGAATCTAGGAATCTGTGCCAAACTGGCACCCAGATTTTGTGGGTCCTTCGAGATACCAGCTCGAATTGGACCTGTAGCATATCAACTTGCACTGCCAGTGAATCTAAGAATTCATAATGTATTTCATGTTTCTTTATTAAAAAAATATGTTCATGACCCTACTCATATGATTGATTGGAGCACGGTACAGGTGGAACCCAAAGGCGAATTCCAGGTGGAACCCCTACGCATTCTGGACCAAAGAGAGATAACGCTTCGGAACAGAGTTGTCGCTCAGGTAAAGGTGCAATGGAGGCACTTTAGTCATGAGGAGGCCACTTGGGAATTGGAGGGAGATTTCCGGAAATCTCATCCATTCTTGTTCCAAGAAAGGAATGAACACTGAGGACAATGTTTTATTGAAGGGGGAAAGGATGTGACATCCCCCAAAATAAAATATTTTGGAGATTTAAATTTCTCGGAAATTATTCTGGTTTTGGTAAATTCGAATTTGGAAAAATTTTCCATTTGTGGAAATTCTGAATTTTGAATTTGTTAGTTGTAATCAATTATTATGACTTATGGGCGGAACTTTGATTTGACCCAACTAACTATTTGAGAAAGACACTTGTTTAAAAATGGAATATTTTATATTAATTGCAGGAAGACAAATGGAACAGCCATGTTAAAAAACAGTTGACCATGACTCCATGAGTGGGGAACATGTTGTAATTACCCCTAGGTTGACTTTTACAAGTGGAAAATTAGTGATTTGGCCATTGGCAGCCCCTGAAAGTCAAGGAATTAGGAAGCTGCGAAAATTCCAAGGAAGGGAAAAGACCTAGGCAAGTTACAAATAAGCATATGTGAGGAGGCATGACGTTGTTAAGTATGTTGGGGAAGAGTCTATTTTTTTCTTTTTCTTTTCACTTGCTGTTATGAACACTGGAAGGGTGTGAGGCAAGGAGAAAACTAACTGGATTGAAGGACAATACTGTAGAGGGATTTCCAAGGTCACGCTTATGGACTCATGGTCAGGCTAGGGGGTGAATCAGGCAAGTAATCGTGGCTACTCGGTTCTACAGTTGGGAGGAACGTGGTTGTTCCATTTGTTTTCTTCACAAGTTTGGTTCAGATATGTTACTCTAAAACTCTATCTGTCTGAATGACTTTTTATTGGATATACTGTACATGTTATAGCTATACAGAAAAGAGTTCTAGTGTCTGTTGTTTTTTTAATGATCACATAACTGTTGTAAGTCTTTTCCTATACCTAAACATTCTGTATTCTACCTCTATTGGATGAATTGGTTATTGCTATATTGTAATCCTTGATTATGGAATGCATGCAATAACCTAGACAATGGCTATTCGAAATTCAGTGAATAGACTATAGGATTTAATTGTAGATTATTTCCGGAAATCATTTTTTAACCATAGTCGAATATGTATCAATGAGAAAAAAGAGATAATATATCGGTATATATGTTTTCAAACTTTAAACAGAGTCGAATATGTATCAGTGAGCAAACAGAGCTAATATATGCATATATATGTTTTCAAACTTTAAACAGAGTCGAATATGTAACAGTGAGCAAACAGAGCTATTATATGCATATATATGTTTTCAAACCCTAAACAGAGTCAAATATGTATCAATGAATGAACAAATCTATTATATGCATAAATATGTATCGATTTTTAGATAGAGTTGAATATGTATCAATGCACGAACATAGATATTATGTGCATGTGTATGTTCAAACATAAATCTAGATCGAATATGTATCAATGAACGAACATAACTGATATATGGATATATTTCCATTCTGTAATTTAACTCAAAAAGAAAATAAAATCCATTTATATAGTCTAGAACGATGAAGCATAGGGTAGTGAATAGAATCCAAGGAGTGAGACTATTCTAAATAGGACAATTTAATCATGCTAGCATCATACTACAGGGTAGAAAATCAATGATTTTTCCGATACATCATTAACATTGACACTTCCTACTTATTTTGTGCACAGAAAGAATACAAGAATTTTAGGGTTGTGGCATTTCCATTTAGAATAAGTAGCAAACAATTGTTTCATATTTTACAGAAAGATTTTCCAAAGAAAAACTTAGAGTAGTGTAATCGATTTGGAGGATACAATCCCTCGAAAGAACAAAAACTTCTATAAAAGGAAACATAGAGTTTTTGGATTGTGAAACCCGCCTCCGAGCAATTTCTTTAGGGTAAAATCCAAATAGACAACTTTAGATAACAAAATACTACCCATACTATCATCAACAAAATCCAGTAATGATGGCCATTATAACTATTAGAATTTTTCCGAAAGACTTTTAATGTATAGAACGTCAAAAATAAGCCCTTTTTCCAAAATAGTTATCACAACAGAAACACTGCAAACAAAATATTGACTTCCATGCTTGATTTAAGAAGCGAGCTGAAAGCCATTTTTATGGAACCCAAGTACCTTTGTCACGTCAAGAAGAGGCCGATACCTGCGCCAAGCAGTGAACATTCTTGCATTTGACCATCACAGGAAAGTGTTAGCAAAGTATTAAACTGCAAATTATAAAATCGAATGTATAGTCTGAGATCCACAGTGATGCCGAACTACTAAACTTAAAACACCACGACCTCTAGAGTCCATGCCTGGTATTGTAACGTTACCCTAGACGAGGGGCAATTGATGCCTGGAACTTCTAGTGGGTACCTTGTAACAAAACAAAGTCCCACCATTAATACAAAGATACCCCTTTCAAAGAGAATTAAACAAATAATTAACAAAGGAAATAACACTAGGAATTCAAGAAGTTCGATCTATTATATACAAAAAATCTGTATGAACAAAAATGAAGAACGTAAGGAACGACATCAGACATGTGAACAATATACGTAAGAGATAAATTACCAGAAGGCCACCACTACTACAATTAAAATGCATCAAACACAGAGGAGGATAGTACGATAGACCTTCTTTTTATCTCTCTATGAAGTTTAAATAAACCCTTTCTGTGCTACACAGTTGTGACCCCCGAAACAGTTACCAATCTCAGAGTGAAGCAAAAGAACCGGAAGAATCCCACTGGACACAAACAGAGGGTGAAAAATAAGGCTTTAGGATCATGGTGGTATAGAGGAGGGACTCTCTATAACAACCTCTTCTATAGTCTACATTAGAATGACGGGAGAAATCGCGCAGTCTCTGAACCTAACATAGGAAGTAAATATTTTCTTAACACACACTATGAACCCTTTGTTCTCATACGATAGTTCCATAGAATCTTACCAGGTAGATGGATGTCGCCGCTAACTTCCCCAATGATGGCCGCAGAGGTGGTAACACTTACCTGTGTAACAATGCGTAATACAAAACCGTCCTCTTCAGAATTACCAGAGCAGGAATGAGACTGCCAAAACCCTAGAGGGATGAGTACCACCCTTAACCATCCAGGAAGTACAAGCCATGTGCTAGGGCTTGGTTGGCGCATCAGGATTGGGAAGAACAGGAGGACGAGGCTTCAGTATTGAGACCTAATTAATTCCAGTAGAGAGTCTTAAATCCCCCTGATAGATTCACTTGCCTCCGTTAAATGTCGAAGACACGAAGTTAAACAACAGTATAACCATGATTGTCTAGTGTTAATAATCGGTCGTTATACCTTGTCTTTGAAGTGCTCCTTCATTTACACCAATAGGACGAGGAAGGGTAGTTAGTTAGTTACGCAGTGACCGATGCAGGACGAGTTGAGGTTCAGTTCATTGTGGTGGAGCCACAAATCGTATCATAACTAAAATGAAAACCATCAGAGGAAACACATTGATATCCACTCTTAAATCACCTTTAATAACAGTAGCCCATTCTTGGTATGTGCTTGGATTTTCTAATTTCTACATAGCTAGGTAGGAGTACAAGCAATTAATATCAGAGTTATATAAATTTGCGTGGAAAGTCCAATTCAGCCTGACTACTTTAATTAGGAAAAATGGAAATTCAAATCCTAGCGTATGGGTGAATGCCCCTAAGTTTTAATATCTATATAGTAAGATATAGTAGTCAGAAAAATGCCTATTTTTCGTTGGAACCTCTATTATGGGTTAAATTAATATGACTAATGGTCACTCCAAGCCAAAAGGGAAATGTAAGTCCCCAACTTACAAGATGATAAACTTCGATTAATTAGAGGATAATGTACCAAGGAATTAATTTTTTTTATGATAAATTAGAGGTTCATTACATATGGTATTAGAGCGAAAGTTACAACAGTAGGCCTGAACAAGACCATTGTAATGCTTAGTATATGTTTTGTCTTAGATAAAAACTAATAAATCGTGTGGTTACAAACAAAATACTTTCTCTGTTTTGGTGAATAAGTATGGCATCTCAAGACAATGCTAAAAACAGGATGAAAGAAAATCCATATCAAAGACCTACTAGAGATACAAGGTAGAATAGCGACAGAAGCTCACCCATAGAAGTGTTGGAAACAATGAGGAACCTGATTGTTGAACTACAGATCTTTAAGGCCAACAATGAAAAATTGAAGAAGGCATAGCAAGAACAACAGGAGATAAACGAAGTCCTGTTGCTCAGTATAGTGACCAAGAAAATCCCAAAATACAATAATAACAATGAAGAAGTCAGCAAGAGAGCCTCCAAGAACTCAAGGCCATAAATAGAAAAAGGAGTCAATTCGTCTGAAGGAACACCTCCAGCTGAGGATGGAACTAAAACTGACAGAAAAAAAAAACAAGTAGACCACCTTGAAGGAGAATTTAAAAAAATTAAACCCTCTATCTTTGATGGGGAATCCAAGACAGGAGAAGAAGCAGAGGCATGGCTATTGGACATCGAAAAGTATTTCCAAATCTACAACTATTCCAGCAACATGAAGGTCAGGATGGCCATCTACAATCTGAAAGGGAAGGACATTATTTGGTGGCAAGATCTGAAATTGGCCAAGGGCCTAAAGGAGAAATAGTTGGAATGGTATGACTTTAAGAAGGATTTCAGGAAACAATACCTTTATGAAAATTACTATAAAATGAAGACGAAGGAATTTTAAGTGTTACGACTTGGACAGATGACGATGGAGGACCTTATAAATAAATTTATGGATCTGTTAAGGTTCGTACCATACATCCGGAAGGATAAAGTAAAAATTCAGCTATTTCTAAGCTCTCTACCACAGTCCTACAAGGACATAATTGATTTTGACAACCCCAAATCCTTAAGTGAAGTATTCAGAAAAGTGCAGATGTGCTATGACTAGTATAAACAATAGGCAGAATTTCCCAAATCCTCGAAGGACAAGAAACAAGATCGAATGAACCAGTGGAAGAAGGGGTACCCGCCAACTCCTTATCAGAATACAACGAAGAGTTTTCTGAGAAAGGATTTTCACTCAAACCCTCTGAATAATCAAGGCAACGGAAAATCGGTAAACCTGGGAGTGAAGAGGTTTGGGGACAGCTCCCATGAGCCATTAAAGTGTTGGGAATGTGGAGAGCCTCATCTCAGGAGGAACTGCCCATGTTTGAGTTCAAGAAACAAAACTACTATTCATAACCTTCAAGAAGCCTCAACAATGGGAGACATGGGTAGGAACCTACATCGGATAAATGCAACCATCGATGGATGACAAGCTGACCACTAGTCCTCAGTGGTAGAAGTCGAAGGTAAAATCCATGAAACTCGAATTTCTGTTTTAATTGACCCCGGAGGAACATTAAGTTATAGTACTCTGAAGGTAGTAGAGTCAAATAAACTTAAGAGACTGGAGCACGCAAAATCATGGCTTGTGCAACTAGCGACAAGTACAAAAAGGAAAGTAATTGACTATATTTCAGATTTTGAGTTCAGCCTAGATCGTCAAACTATAAGGACCAATCTGAACATCCTACCACTAGGATCTTACGATATGATTATTGGGATGGACTGGTTGGAATGACACAAAGCAATATTAAATTGTTATACAAAGATACTTAGCTATAAAGATGATTCCGACACCACCAGGACAACCCAAGGTATACCAAAACCCATATCAGTCAGACAAATTTCAACGATGCAACTAAAGAAATGAGTGAGAAAAGGCTATCAAGTTTATGCCGTCCAAGTGACGAGTCTAGCAGAAAAGAAGGACAAACCAAAGTTGGAAGACTTTGTTGTCCTATGTGATTTTAGAGACATGTTTGTGGATGAGATACCCGAATTACCCCCTAGAAGGGAAATAGAATTCTCCATAGATTTGTTACCCGGTTTTGCCCCTATCTCAATGGTGCCTTACCGGATGAGTCTACCAGAACTGACAGAATTAAAAATAAAATTACAATAATTGTTGGACAAAGAGTATATCGGACCAAGTGTCTCACCTTGGGGAGCGCCAATTCTGTTTGTGGAAAAGAAGGACGGTACTTTAAGATTATGTATCGATTATAGACAACTGAACAAAATGAATATTAAGAATAAATACCCCTTGCCAAGGATAAATGATCTGTTCAATCAAGTAGGGGGGGCCAAGATATTTTCAAAATTGTATTTACGATCCGATTATCATCAAGTTCGGATAAACGATGATGACATAAAAAAGAGCATTTCGGACAAGATATGGACACTACAAGTTTTTGGTGATACCTTTCGGACTCACTAACTCCCCAGCCACGCTTATGTGCCTAATGAACAATATTTTCAGTGAGTACTTGGACAAGTTCGTGGTAGTATTCATCGATGATATCCTGTTCTATTCAAAGATGGAGGAGGAACATGAGGAACACTTAAGAATAGTTCTACAAACATTAAGGAAGCACAAACTGTACACCAATTTTGACAAGTGTGACTTCTATCAGAAATAAATACAATACCTTGGGCATGTAATTTCAGTAGAGGGCATTGTCGTAGACCCGAAAAAGATGAAATCCATTATGGAATCGGTACCTAAAGATGTAGCAGATATACAGTCATTCATGGGAATCATCGGATACTACCGTAGGTTTATAGAAGGGTGTTCCAAGATAGCCTACCCTATCACATCATTACAAAATAAAGGAACCAGGTTTATCTAGTCAGAGAAATGTCAAGATAGCTTCAGTAAACTAAGGGAATTATTGACAACGACACCCATATTGAAAGTAGCAGACCCAGATAAAGACTTCACCGTATATGTCAATGCAAGTAAAGAAGGGCTAGGTGGTGTCCTAACTCATGAAGGACATGTTATTTGTTATGAGTCTCAGAAGTTAAAAGAACACGAGCGAAATTACATCACTCATGACTTAGAATTGGCAGCAGTAATACACACCTTGAAGATGTGGCGACACTACATAATGGGTAGAAGATTCCTATTATTAACAGACTACAGTGGGGTAAAATATTTGTTTAACCAACTAGATCTTAACGCAAGGCAAGCAAGGTGGTTAGCCTTCTTAAGCGAATTTGAATTCGAGGTTAGACATATCAAGGGAAAGGAAAACAAAGTAGCAGATGCCTTCAATAGAAGAATCCATGGGTTATCTGAGATGAATATCAATAGAGCATAAAGTGAACTGGAAGAAAGAATAAGGAAGATGGGTATTGATGATGAAAACTATACTAAAATGATGGAAGAAGTACCAAACAATACCGCAAACTCAGATACACTAGATCTAAGTATCGACGAGAAGTGACTGGTACGATTTAAAAACAGACTTTACGTACCAGATTTAGCAGGGTTAAAATTAACAATCTTGGATGAAGTGCATAAGAAGTCGTATTCTGGCCACCCAGGTTACCAGAAAACAATAACAACACTCAGGAAATTATTTTATTGGCCTAATATGAAGGGCGAAACAATGGAATACTTGGCTAGGTGCCAAGATTGTCAGCAGGTTAAGGCCAAGCACCAGCATCCAGCCGACCTCTTACAGCCATTACCAATACCAAAATGCAAATGGGAGACTATATCGCTCGAATTTATAATAGGTTTTCCTAAAACTCAGAAACATAATGACTCTATCATGGTTGTAATCGATAAGCTCAGTAAGTCTGCACACTTTATTCCTATAAAGTCTACTTTTAAAGTTGTAAACATTGCTGAAATATTCATGAAAAAAATCTTTAGACTGGATGGTATTCCTAAAATGGTGATTTCAGATAGAGACGTAAAATTCACATCCGCCTTTTGGAAGGAATTGTTTACAGGGCTCAATACCAACTTAAATTTTAGTACAAGTTATCATCCACAAACGGATGGACAGACCGAAAGGACAAACCAAATCATAGAGGATATGCTCCGCATGTATGTAAGAACAAAACCAAACAAGTGGGAGGACTATATATACTTGGTAGAATTTGCGTATAACAATGGGTACCAAACTTCGACAAAGTTGAGCTATTTCGAAGTATTGTATGGCAGGAAGTGTACGACTCCAATTAGTTGGGATAACCCGGCTGACAGACTCATGGTTGGACTAGAGATGCTCCAAGAAATGGAGAACATGGTAAGAAAGGTACAACAGAACTTGAAGGAATCCTAGGACAGATAGAAGAGCTATGCAGATCTGAAAAGAAGACACTTAGAGTTTCAAGCGGGAGACCATGTATATTTGAAGGTCAAAGCCCAAAAAAGCTCATTGAAGCTAGGGAACTGTGCCAAAATGGCACCTAGATTTTGTGGGCCCTTCGAGATACTAGCTCGAATTGGACCCATAGCATATCAACTTGCACTGCCAGTAAATCTAAGAATTCATAATGTATTTCATGTTTCTTTATTAAAAAAATATGTTCATGACCCTACTCATATGATTGATTGGAACTTTGTACAGGTGGAACCCGAAGGCGAATTATAGGTGGAACCCCTACGCATTCTGGACCAGAGAGAAATAGTGCTTCATAACAGAGTCGTCGCTCAGGTAAAGGTGCAATGGAAGCACCTTAGTCCCGAGGAGGCCACTTTGGAATTGGAGGGAGATTTGAGGAAATCTCATCCATTCTTGTTCCAAGAGAGGAACGAACACTGAGGACAGTTTTTTATTGAAGGGGGAAAGGATGTGAAATCCCACAAAATAAAATATTTTGGAAATTTAAATTTCTGGGAAATTATTCTCTTTTTGGTAAATTCAAATTTGGAAAAATTTTCCATTTATGGAAATTCTGAATTTCGAATTTGTTAGTTATAATCAATTATTATGACTATTGGGAAGAAATCCGATTTGACGCAACTAACTATTTGACAATGAAACTTGTTTAAAAACAACATATTTGATATTAATTGTAAGAAGACAAATGCAACAACCATGTTAAAAAACAACTCAGCATGACTCCATGAGTGGGGAACATGTTGGAAGTACCCCTGGGCTGACTTTTACAGGTGGAAAATTAGTGATTTGGCCATTGGCAGCGCCTGAAAATCAAGGATTTAGGAAGCTGTGAAAATTCCAAAGAAGGGAAAAGACCTAGGCAAGTTACAAATAAGAATATGTGAGGAGGCAGGACGTTGTTAAGTATGTTGGGGAAAGAGTCTATTTGTTTTTTTTCTTTTCACTTGTTGTTATGAACACTGGAAGGGTGTGAGGCAAGGAGAAAAGTGACTATATTGAAGGATAGTACTGTTGAGGGATTCCCAATTTCGCCCTTATGGACTCATGGTCAGGCTAGGGGGTGAATCAGGCAAGTAATCGTGGCTGCTTAGTTCTACGGTTGGGAGGAACGTGGTTGTTCCCTTTGTTTTCTTCGCAAGTTTGGTTCAGATATGTTACTCTAAAACTCTATCTATCTAAACGACTTTTTATTGGATATACTGTACATGTTATAGCTATACAAAAAAGAGTTCTAGTGTCTGTTGTTTTTTTAATGATCGTATAACTACTGTAAGTCTTTTCCTATACCTAAACATTTTGTATTCTACCTCTGTTGGATGAATTGGTTATTGCTATAGTGTGATCCTTGATGATGGAATGCATGCAATAACCTAGAAAATGGCTCTTCGAAATTCAATGAATAGACTGTAGGATTTAATTTTAGATTATTTCCGGAAATCAATTTTTAAGTAGAATCGAATATATATCAATGAGAAAACAAAGCTAATATATGCGTATATATGTTTTCAAACTTTAAACAGACTCGAATATGTATCAGTGAGCAAATAGAGATAATATATGCGTATATATTTTTTCAAACTTTAAACAGAGTCGCATATGTAACAGTGAGCAAACAGAGCTATTATATGCATATATATGTTTTCAAACCCTAAACAGAGTCGAATATGTATCAATGAACGAACAACGTTATTATATGCATAAATATGTATCAATTTTTAGACATAGTTGAATATGTATCAATGTGCGAACAGAGCTATTATATGCATGTGTATGTTCAAACTTAAAACTGAATCGAGTATGTATCAATGAACGAACAAAATCGATATATGCATATATTTCCATTATGTAATTTAACTAAAAAAAAAACACAATTCGTTTATATAGTCTAGAACGATGAAGCATAGGGGAGTGAACAGAATCCAGGGAGTGAGACTATTCTAAATAGGATGATTTAATCATGCTAGCATCATACTACGGGGTAGAAAATCAATGATTTTGATGATAGATCATTAACGTTGACACTTTCTACTTATTCCGTGCACAGAAAGAATACAAGAATTTTAGGGCTGTGGCATTTCCATTTAGAATAACTAGTAAACAATTGTTTTGTATTTTACAAAAAGATTTTCCAAAGAAAAATTTAGAGTAGTGCAATCAATTCAGAGGACACAATCCCTCGAAAGTACAAAAACTTCTATAAAAGGAAACACAAAGTCTTTGGATTGTGAAACCCGCCTCCTAGCGATTTCTTTAGGGTAAAATCCAAATAGAGAGTTTTCAATAACAAAAGACTACCCATACTGTCATCAACAAAATCCAGTAATGATGGCCATTATAACTATTAGAATTTTTCCGAAAGACTTTTAATGTACAGAACGTTGAAAATAAGCCCTTTTTCCAAAATAGTTATCACAACAGAAACACTACGAACAAAATATTGACTTCCATGCTTGATTTAAGAAGCGAGCTGAAATCAATTTTTATGGAACCCAAGTACCTATGTCACATTGAGCAGAGGCCGATACCTGCACCAAGGAGTGAACATCCCTGCATTCGGCCATTACAGGAAAGTGTTAGCAAAGTATTAAACTGCAAACTATAAAATCGAATGTATAGTTTGAGATCCACAGTGATGTCAGACTACTTAACTTAAAACACCACGGCCTCGAGAGGCCATGCCTGGTATTGTAATGTTACCCTGGCCGAGGGGAGATTGATGCCTGGAACTTCTGGTGGGTACCTCGTAACAAAACAAAGTCCCACCATTAATACAAAGATACCCCTTTCACAGAGAATTAAACAAATAATTAACAAAGGAAATAACACTGCAAATTCAAGAAGTTTGATCTATTATATACAAAAACTTTGTACGAACAGAAATCAAGAATGTAAGGAATGACATCAAACATGTGAACAATATATGTAAGAGATAAATTACCAGAAGGACACCACTATTACAATTAAAAAGCATCAAACGCAGAGGAGGATAGTACGGTAGACCTTCTTTTTATCTCTCTACAACGTTTAAATAAACCCTTTATGTGCTACACAGTTGTGACCTCCGAAACAATTACCAATCTCAGAGTGAAACAAAAGAACCGGAAGAATCCCATGGGAGATAAATAGAGGGCACAAAATAGGGCTTTAGGATCATTGTGG
The DNA here is from genome assembly GCA_010110895.2 of Picea sitchensis. Lineage (NCBI taxonomy): Eukaryota > Viridiplantae > Streptophyta > Pinopsida > Pinales > Pinaceae > Picea > Picea sitchensis. The sequence goes on along the minus strand of SNQJ01S0120631.1, from coordinate 1,165 downwards.
TATAGAGCAGGGACTCTCAGTAACAACCTCTTCTACAGTCTACATTAGAATGATGGGAGAAATTGCGAAGACTCTGAACCTAACACAGGAACTAAATCTTTTCTTAACACACACTATGAACCCTCTGTTGTCATACGATAGTTCCATAGAATCTTACCAGGTAGATAGATGTTGTCGTTGAATTCCTCAATGATGGCCGCAGAGGCGGTAACACTTCCCTGTGTAGCAATGCATAATACAAAACCCTCCTCTTCGGAATCACCAGAGCCAGAATGAGACTGCCAAAACCCTAGAGGGACGAGTACCACCCTTAACCATCCAGGAAGTACAAGCCATGTGCTAGGGCTTGGATAACACATTAGGATTGGGAAGAATAGGAGGATGAGGCTTCGATAATGACACCTAATTAATTCTAGGATAGATTCTTAACTCCCCCTAATAGATTCACCTGCCTCCCTTAAATGTCGAAGATACGAAGTTAAACAACAGTATAACCATGACTTTCTAGTATTAATAATCGGTCGTTATACCTTGTCTTTGAAGTGCTCCTTCCTTTACACCAACAGGATGAGGAAGGGTAGTTAGTTAGTTACACAGTCACCGATGCATGACGAGTTGAGATTCAGTTCGTTGTGGTGGAGCCACAAATCGTATCCTAACTAAAACAAAAAACATCAAAGGAAATGCATTGTTATCTACTTTTAGATCACCTTTAATAACAATAGCCCATTCCTTGTACGTTCTTGGATTTTCTAATGTATACACAGCTAGGTAGGAGTAGAATCAATTAATATCATAGTTATATAAATTTGCGTGCAAAGTCCAATTCAGCCCGACTCCTTTAATTAGGGAAAATAGAAATTCAAATCCTAGCGTATGGGTGAATACCCCTAAGTTTTAATATCTATATAGTAAGATATAGTAGTCAGAAAAATGCCTATTTTTTGTTGGAACCTCTCTTATAGGTTAAATTAATATGACTAAGGGTCACTCCAAGCAAAAAGGGAAATGTAAGTGCCCATCTTATGAGATGATAAACTTCGATTAATTAGAGGATAATGTACCAACGAATTTTTTTTTTTATGATAAATTAGAGGTTCATTACACCATGTATCATAGATTAAGACCATGGGTGTAGAGTGTTATGAAATATACACTAAAGTTA
>SNQJ01S0120627.1:6875-34030 GCA_010110895.2 Picea sitchensis | reverse complement strand
AGTTAGATATAATAAATGTAAGAGGACTTCTTAGAAGGTTCTACTTCTAGAAGATTCCTCCTCTAGAATGTTCTTAGGTGATGGTAGCACTATATAAAGGGGTTCAAGAAATGTAATGGGATAGGAAAAGAAATATTGTATTTGGAGCAATAGCTCAATAGGAGGATGCCCCCTCTCGAAGAGGCAAGTGAATAGGAGAGGATCCCTTCCATAATATGATCCATTGTATGGTGTTGCCCTACCTCAAGGGTTTCTATAATAAAGTTGTGATTTTCTATATTGTTCTTCTATATCTATTGTGGTGCTTTTTTATTCAGGTATTTGGTTCTTAACAAGGTTCTTAACAAGGTGCCTCTTATGTAGATTTTAAACTTGTACAATATTTACTGCAAATATATTTTCAGTAAAAGAACATAAAAGATACAATGGAAAATACAAACATTAGAGAGATATTTTTCCCCTGGAAACCCAAACCAGGAAAACCAACATATTGTATATTCATTCATCGTGATACATTGTTTACAATACAATATACATATAGGAGCCAACGACATCCAAAAACCTAACCCAGTGACCTAGATTAGTCAACAACCTTAATTCCTTAATTGGAAATAGAAAACCATCGACAAAAACCATGTGCCAAAAAATCAGCCAACAATGGACACAAAAATTGAGATGACATGAAAAACGAGGAAAAAATGCAACAAGTTTCCCGAGGCAATTTTTTTTTCTCAAGGGTGCTACTCCCGAACCCTCGCACAAAGGGGCTATCACCCCTCTATAACCCTCAAATGGGGGCCTAGCGTCCCACCCTGCACGCCCGACACAACCTAGCTGCCACTAATCCTAGTGGTGAAAAGACTATAACACATACCCAACATTCTCCCACTTGTTGTTTTCTTTGCATATAGAGGGTTACCAGGTTACATAGTCAACAATCTAGGGCATAAATTCCCATGGATTCTCTACACCAAGAGAACTTCTCAGTGCTCACAGATTTTGTTAATGATAATGCAACATTTTTCAAAGTGTCCACCTTCATCGGCAACACTTTATTTTCTTCAACCATGTCTCTCACAAAGTGATATTGAATATCAATATGCTTTGTATTTGAATGATAAGTTGGGTTATTTGCCAAAAAAATTACACTCTGACTATCACAATCTATCCTTAGAGCTTGTTGTACCAACCCAATACTTGAACACAATATTTGTAACCATACTTCTTCTTTACTTGCATGAGTGGTTGCCATGTATTTATCTTATGTAGTTGAAAGTGCCGCTACATCCTGTCTTTTTCTCATCCAAATGATTGCTCCTCCAAATAGGTTAAACACATACCCACTTGTAGATCTCCTACGATCTATATCTCCAACCCAATCTACACCCCCAAAGCCATGTATGCCCAACATTCTGTCCAATCCTAGTCTTCCTTGGTAGCAAAATCCATAGCTAGCAGTGCCACACAAATACCTGAAAACCCTTTTTACTGTTGTCCAATGCTCCTTCTCTAGTTTTGACATATACTTGCTAAAAAATACCACTGCATGTGCAATGTCTGATCTAGTACAGACCATTGCATACATCAAACTACCAACTAGGCTCGCATATGTAACACGAGACATGTCCTCCTCCTCTTCTTGTGTCTTGGGACACTAATCCACATATAACTTTACACCAACAGGAATAGGGACCTTGACCAATTTACATTCCTGCATATTAAACCTCTGCAATATTGTATTGACATATTTTCTTTGATTTAACTAGAGTTTCCTCTTTTTCTTATCTTTTTTAATTTCCATGCCCAAAATGAAATTTGAAGCACCGAGATCCTTCATGTCAAATTTAGAGCACAACTGATTTTTCGCATCCTGGATAATATCTTTGTTGTTTCCTATCAGAAATATGTCATCCACATACAAGACCAAATAAATCAAATGATCACCAATTAATTTAAAATACACACAATGATCCTCTTTTCTTCTTGTGAAGCCAACTCCTAGCATATACGTATCAAATTTTTGATACCACATCCTTGCTGATTGTTTTAAACCATACAAGGACTTTTTCAGCTTGCATATTGGCTCCTTCTTTCCCTTCACAACAAAGCCCTATGGATGCTTCATATAGATTTCTTCTTCCAGATCCCCATGTAGGAATGTTATCTTTACATCCATCTGTTCTACTTCAAAATCAAATGCAACAACAATGTATAACAAAAATCACATAGAAGTTAACTTGGAAACAAGAGAAAAAATCTCCCCAAAATCAATTCCCTCAACCTGGGAAAAACCCTTTGCTACTAATTGAGCTTTGTATTTCTCCACTTTTCCTTCTGCATTCAGTTTATTGTTAAATACCCATTTTCTGCCAATGGTATTTCTTTCAGTCAACAACTCCACTAGATCCCAAGCCTGATTCATATCCAAGGCTCCCATTTCTTCAGCCATGGCCTTTTTCTAGAGCTTTTCATCCTCTGAATGCACTGCCTCCTTGACAGTTCTAGGATCATCATTAGTAATAGACAAAGAAAAATTTGAATGGAAATTAGATGGAGTATACCTTTCTGGTAGCCTTCTTTCTCGAACCAATCTCCTAAATACTGGAGTATGAGGATCTTCTTCTTTTGATTCTTGTTCTTATGTAGAGTCCGATTCATCATCCTTTAAATCAAAATATATTTTCTCTAGTTCTTCCTTACTTGGTAGGACTTCCTATTTAAAAACATCCTTCATTTCTCTAAATGCCACATCTCGGATAAACACAACCTTCTTAGTTTCTAGGTTCCAAAGCTTATAACCTTTGATACCATCTTTATACCCAATAAAGATATACTTTTCATCCTTCTTATCTAGCCTACTCATGTTTTCCTTTGGAACATGAACATAGGCCTCATAGCCAAATACCTTGACATGTGTGAGATAAGATTACTTATCAGTCCATACCTCTTGTGGAGTCTTGTCATCCAATGCTAATGAGGGTGATTTCTTGACCAAGTAATATGTAGTACCCACTTCCTTTGCCCAAAATTCTTTCCCTAATTTGACACCACTGAGCATGCACCTTGCTTTTTCCATCAACATCCTATTCATCCTTTCTGCAAATCCATTATGTTGAGGTTTATATGGATTAGTTTTCTACATTTCTATACTGCACTTCTTACAGAATTCTTCAAATTCATTCCCGCAGAACTCTCTGCCATTATCTATCCTCAACACCTTAATTCTTTTCTTTGTTTGATTCTCAACGAGAGCCTTAAACTCTTTAAACATGTCAAAGAATTCAGATTTATTCCTGAGGAAATATATCCAAGTATTCCTCAAGAATTAATCTATAAATGAGACATATTAAAATTATTTTCCCAATGATGGAACCAACACAAGTCCAAACACATCACTGTGAACTACCTGTGAAATTCCTTCTTCCTTCGTTTCACCAGAGGGGAATCTTTCCCAATTCTTCTTCCCATAGACACAATGTTAACAAAAATCAAAATCTAGAGAGAAGTTAGACATACCTTTAACCATAGCTTTACCATGTAGTAGTCGAAGACCCTTCTCTCCGATATGCCCTAGTCTTTGATGCCACATCATAACCTTTTCTCCACAGACTGTAGGATTTATTTCTTCTTCAACTCCAATATTAGGATCAATGGAACTATTACACCTATCACTAATAGTTCTTCCTTGCAGCTTATACATAGTTCCAAATAGAACTCCTTTCAGCAACACCAATGCTCCTTGAACCATCCTGCAGGTTTCCTTTTCAAATATTGTTTTTACCTCTGCATCGTCCATTTTGCTTGCATAAATCAAATTTCTGGCCAAACCTGGGATGTGCGGAACACCATATAGTGTTCTAATCCTTCCATCTGTGAGCCTAAACTTGAATTTTCCTCGTCCTATGATTTTGGTTGTTGAGTCATCACCTAGGAAAACACCACCTCCATCATACCTTTCATATTCATAGAACCACTCCTTGTGGGGAGTCATATGAAAGGATGCACCTGATTCAGCCAACCATACCTCATGATTTGCATGTGTACTTGAAGAAGCTAAGTACAAATCCCCTTCTTCTTCCTTAGAGGTCTTTTCTTCTATAGAAGGAGCTTCTTCAGATCCCTTCTTTTTCTCAATTTTGGATCTACATTTCTTCTTGTAGTGCCCTTCTTTTCCACATCTCCCACATACCTTTACAAAATTTTCGGTAGATTTAGATCTACCCTTAGAATTATATCTCCCACTTGAGGACTTAGATATATTTATTTCTTGGGAGCATCCTCTTGCAAACAATGCATATGTTCTCTGTCCTTCCATGTTCTTCCGTCTCATCTCCTCGGACAACAAGGATCAAACCACTTCATCAAACTTCAAGGAAGTTGTATTACTACCTATGGCCACAACCAGAATATCCCACGAGTTTGGTAAAGAGCACAATAAACTGATACACTTATCTTCATCTGAAATTTTAATCTCAATAGATACTAGCTGACTTACCACAATATTGAAGGTGTTCAAATGATTTTACACCGAGTCTCCATCTCTCATCCTCAGGGTATACAACTTATTTATCAGGAATAGTTTATTTACTAGGGACTTAGTTTATTTACTAGGGACTTAGACTGATACAACTTCCCCAACTTATTCCATAAATCTTTGGTTGTAGCTTCCTCTGACACATTCAGTAATACTACATTTGAGAGACACAGTCGGATTGTGCTCTTCACCTTCCGATCCAAATTTTTCCAGTCATCTGCTAAATTTCCTGTAGGTGCAGTACCTGGATCCACCACGATCCAATGATCATTTTCCACCAACGAATCTTCCATATTAAGCTTCCACAACCCAAAACTTTTACTATTAAAATTCTCTATCTCCATTTTCGAACTTCTCGCCATTTCTTTTCACCTGAAAATTCAATACCACAAATATCCCACTGTAAGAAGGCTTATCACAGTCTCGAGCCAAACCCTTGACCATAAAGGCGTCCCCCTAATGCCAACAAATCTCTAATACCAAATGTAGATTTTAACCTTGTACATATTTACTGGAAACAAATTTTCAGTAAAAGAACAAAAAATATGCAATTATAAATACGAACATTACACAAATATTTTTCCCCTGGAAACCCAAACCGGGAAAACAAACATATTCTATATTCATTCATAGTGATACATTGTTTACAATACAATACACATACCCAACATCTTCCTTGCGACACTTTCGTAATAACTTGCAAGCCATCAATTTCATCGTGAATCTGGTGCTTGGATCATTGATATTCTTGATAACCATACCTATGCTTCCCACATCTGTGCCAAATTGGGCCTTCACTTCTTCTACAATGGCCTTCTCCTTCGTTTCATCATCTAAATATTTTTTAGGATTTACCCCATCTATTGGTAGCCCTGCAACCTTAGCATTTAATCCTACATCAATCGGGACGAGTTTGTACATCCACAAAACTCCCCATGAACTCTTTCCAAAAGTTGCTTCACACATGCATTAACATTCTTCCCCCCAATGAAGTGAGGAATTTCCAATAGATTCATAATTCTAGAGTTGTAGAGTCTGACTATCCACTATTTGGGTTCTAGTATCAGAATTCCTATCGAAGTTGACCCTCTATTTTCCATGTAAACATTCTACACAAGATAAGGAAATTTAACTACTTATGTCATGTCATGGTCTGCATATATTAGTTTGGGAATAAACCCCAACATGTCTTCTACTACTATGACTGAGTCTAGAATGTGGGGCACTAACAACTCAACCTGCTACTGTGTGCGCACTACTGTTACTGTTGGCCTCATTTTTCTCTTTGATGGATCTGTTGTCTCGATCTCCTTCATGTCCTGCTCTGCATTGTTGTCTTCCTCGATCTCTGGGGTTTCTTCTTCGAGACCTTCTAATTCTGTTTTTTCCTCACCGTCTTCCTCCTTCTCACCCTTTGTCTGCACCACTTCTGGGTTTGTTGTATTAAGGTTTGCTTATGTCCTATGGTTTTTCCCTCCCTCCGCTTGTATTACTTCTGCTGCTTCTTCTTATGGGTTTTGTTCCTCGACCTGTGTCAGACTGATTTATTCACTCTCTATTGTCAGAATGTCATCCACATAAACCAACCCGGTCGTCTCCTCCACCTTGATCATCTCCTCGATTGATTTGTTAGTACTTCTGGTCCTTCGCATGAACTGGATCGGTGCTTCAAACTTTGGCAGTGTCATTGTTCTAACTTGGGAAAAATTTACTGCAAATTGTCTGGAATATTCACAATCTTTGCACACAATCACAATCTGTTCTATCTTCTCTACTTTGCTAAAAAATTACAAGTGTTTTCCTTTTCTGTTCTTTTCCATTTTTATAGACTCTGTCATAAATTCTTCTGACATGCCCTCTATTTTTCGTTCACCAATTTTTTTCTTTTCTGATCATTTTTTGTCCTGACACACAATGTTTACTTTTTCTTCCACGCAATATCTTGACTTCTACCGGACCACTTCACTGTCTACATCACACTGTCTTTTCTATCGTGCATTTCTATCATTTGACTTCCTAACTTTTGTTGCTTGTTGTATCTGCCAACTATATGTCTATCACTTATTCCTCTAGCTACTTATTTTTGTCTTTTTCTCCCTTTTCCACTTTTTTCTTCCTTTTTCTTCTTTTAAATCCTACTATATACAATATGTACAAGTATACTTTCTACACTGCAACTACGGAGGGTTAGTAGATCGAATATCCCTATACAGTTTCAATCGACTACCATTCACCAAACCTTGAAGTTCATTTCCTTCTAAGTCCTACAACTGCACAACACCTCCATCTGTGACAAAATTTATCTCATATGACCCTAGCCAATGCATTCTAAGCTTCCCTGGGTGTTGCAAATATTTACATTCATAGAGTATAACCATATCTCCTTCCTTAAACTTCTTCTTCTTAATATGTCTATCATGACAAGCCTTATCCTTTGCTTTCTTTACTTCCCAATGGAAACCAACTATGATCATTTCTTCTTCCAATTCCATAAGTTGAGCCAATCTTTCCCGTGTTGCGTTTCTTTCTGTCATGTCTGTAATATATACAATGCACAGACTAGGTATCAGATACTCCAAGGGAACTACTGCTTCTTGTCCATACACCAACCTAAAAGGTGTTTTCCTTGTAAGATTCTTGCATGTGGTTCTATAAGCATGTAATATTGTTGGTACCTTCATATCCCAATCATCCATATTTACATTGCAAATATTTGTTAAGGAATTCTCCAAAATCTTGTTAAATGCTTCCACCATTCCATTAGATTGAGGGTGATATGGAGTGCTCTTCTGATGATATATCTCAAATTCTTCAAGCCTGGCCTAGATGGTACTATTAATAAAATGAGTCCCCTGATCACTCATCAATATTCTAAGGAATCCAAATCTTGTGATTACTTTCTCAAACAAAAAGAACACTATAGTCTCTGCTCTACAATTCTTCACTGTTATTGCCTCAACCCATCTGGTTAAGTATTTTGTCGCTGTAATAATATATCTTACTCCTGATATTATGTATGGTGAATTATTAGGTCCTACAAAATCTACTGCCCACTTATCAAATACTTGCAAAGTAACTTGAGGTCTCAATAGCATCTCATCCCTCCTGGATGGCTTTCCAACCCTCTGACAAACATCACAATTATGGCAGTACTCTTTTGCATCCTTGTGAACTGTTGACCACCATAATCCTACGCACAATACCTTCTGCATAGTATCTTTTCCTACATAATTTCCTCCAACTATGCCTTCATGTGCTTCTGTCAAAGTGATAGGCATTTCATGGTCCATAACACATCTCCTCAAAATGTTGTATGCACCAAGTTTGTATAAGTGTCCTGCAATCAGTTGATAGTTTGCAGCTCTAACTACCAAGTTATTCTTCTGCGCAACGTTAAATTATTTTGGGGAAAATCCTGTACTCAAAAACTCAATAATGTTAGAAAAATATTCATCTGCAAACTGCACTGAAAATAGTTAAGCATCAGGAAAGTTGTCTTCCAAAATGCTTGGTTATTCTCCACTAGTTATTCTTGACAGATGATCTGGTCCTACATTCAATCTTCCAGGTTTCACAACAACTTCAAAGTCAAACTCTTGAAATAATAGTAACCATCTGCATATTCTTCCCCCCAACACTGGCTTATTAACCAAATATCTATGATCAGAGTGATCTGTAAACATATTAAAATGTTGGCCTAACAAGTAATGTTTGAATTTATGCAGTGCATATACCATAGCTACACCTTCTCTTTCTGTTGTGTTGTAGTTTTGTTCTGAATTTGACAACTTCCTACTTGAAAATGTTATAGCATGATATGTATCACCTTCTCCTGGTTGTGCTAATACTGCTCCAAGTGCTATTGATGATGCATCCACATGTACATGAAATTGCTTTGACCAATATGGAAATACAAAAAATGGTGCAGTCACCATCTTCTCCTTCAAAATATCCAAACTCTACTGGCACTCGTCATTCCACTGATATTTAGTATCCTTCTTCAACAATTTATCCATTCACACAATAATCTATGCATAACCCCTTATAAACTTTTTATAGTATCATGTATGAGCAAGTGAACTCTTCAACTGGCACATTGACTTAGGTGGTGGTAAATTAACTATGACAACAATTTTGGCAGGATCAACCAGTAGACCCTGTTTACACACCACATGCCCTAACAAAATACAAAATGGTGTGATGAAAATACATTTCTTAATATTCAATGAAATCTGACATTGTCTACACCTGTCTAAAATCAATCTTAAGACTTCAACATGATCCTTCAATAAACTAAACATTGTCCAATCATCTAAGTAAATTTTCAAAAACTTATGTATGAAATCCTTAAAAGATGCTACTGCTACCCTTGAAAAAATTGCAGGTGCCTTCTTTAGTCCAAATGGCATCACTGTATACTGAAATGATCCCCATTCTATAACAAATTTTGTTTTGCATCTATCTTATGGCGCTATCCTGAAAACCCATCTGTGAATGAATATGCTTCTTTCCCTCCTACATTCTCCAATACTTCATCTGTAAATGGGGTAGGGAAAGGATCATGCAAGCGAGCATCATTTAACTTTCTCAAGTCAAAAAATATCCTGATTCCCCTTTGCTTCTTTTCCTGCACTACCATAGGGCTAATCCATTTTGATTCTTCCACAAGTTCTATGACACCAACTTCTAACATCTTGTCAATTTCTACCTTCACTTTCTCCTTGTATATTGGATTCGATCTATAGGGAATATGTCTTATTGGTCTAGCATCTAGTTTCAAAGGGATCTTCATCTCTCCAACTTCCCCTGCTAGCCCCTTCATTTCTGAAAATGTTGTTGGGAACAAGTCACTATATTCGTGCAAGAACTATGTTATGCTCTTCACTGTCTGGTTGTCCCAATATCTCCAATACTTTCCATATTTGGGTTTTCTGTTGTGCCAATGTTTATCTTCTTTATATTCAAAGGTGCAACATAATATTTTGATTCTAATTTTGGTCCTTCTACTTCTCTTTCTCCTTCAACCTCTGGAATTTGAATATTGCGTGGGTTTTCTTCTGCGACATGATAATAATATAGCAACTATATGATTGTCTGTCTAGTTTGATATTCTATCACAATTTCCACTTCAGGCTCTTACAAAATATTGTCTCTTACCACCTTTAGTGTTGTGTCTATCTATGGAATCTAATGTTCAAAGGAAAATGCAATCACAAAATTATGTTGCATTTCTTTCCAATTTGCAGTTTCCTTCTGTTGTTCTTGTCCTATGTACCAATTCTTTGGAATTCCTTCTAATGTGTGAATAAAGTGGTGTGGCCATTCTTCTGGTGGTAATAATATCCATTGAACCAAACACCTATCTATGTGTTCTATGGGATGTCCAATTCCATCATACTTCTCCAAAAATGTGTTCTCCTGCTCTGCGCCAAATCTAATGTGCAATAACCTCTTACATTGAAACCAATTATTAATCTTCTCCTTATGATTTCCCCACCATCGTGAAGGTGTTTCTTTCAAGGAAATATATAATGTTGGCAATATCTGATTCTCCAAAACTTCTACCTAAAACTTTTTTAAGAATTCTTATAAATTGTTCCGACCATAAAAAGTAGGAGGTTCACCTACCTCTGAGTCAATCCACCTCAGCACATGCATCATTCTGGCACATCTTCTGGTAGATAATTCATGTAATCATTGCTTCCATTTCTCTAGTCCTGTGTCGGAGTTTGAAGCACAATAATAATACTCCTCCAACTCCGCATTCCATCTGCAATTGGGTTGATGTAATCCTCTTCACACGCGGTAGTTCTGTAAAGTTGGTTTATGTCTTTTGTAATAAAATTTTATGTCGTAGGTTCCACATACCTTCCTCATTTTGAGGGATCCAACTGTGCAATAACTATGTATTTTCCTAATTCAAAGGTCATCTTCCTTGTATTCAAATTGATAATATCATGGTTATCAAAATCCCAATCCACACCCAACAATGATGGATATGGTGAAGTATTATCTACTATGTCAATGACTTCAAAGTATGCGACCATGGTGCACACACCATCTAGATCTACTGGTATGTCCTTCAATCTACCAATTGGAACCACTCTGTGCTAATTTTCTAACTTCAACTGGATTGGTGAATACCCCAATGTAGGTTCCCCCATAGCTTACCTTGTCTTCTTTGGCAGAAAATTTACTTAAGACCCTAAGTCTAATATAATATCCCCCATATTGAAATCTCCAATGTTTGCATTCAACTTGAATTCCCTACATGTTCTTCTCTTCTTCCAGACCCAATTAACTGTCTTTACCCCTTCTTCCCCGGAATTGCAATTTTCTAACAGATTTTGTAACACTTGCAAAGATGACTTATCATTCAACAGTTTTACACAAGATACCAAATTTTTTCTCAAATTACTGACCCCCTTTTGTAGGTTTCTTCTTGTTGGTCTGATTAAATAAAGGAGGGATGTCATACACTGATACATCATCTGTTGGCTTTGTTCCTGAAGTAGAAGCAATGTTTTTCTTCAAAATCTCTTGTCTAGCCTCTTTGAATGTCTCCTTCTCTTTGCGTGCATCAAACTTTTGTTCAGGGGTGGTAGTCTTTCTGACCCACTAGTATTGATCCTGATCCTTCTTTTCTACATATTCTCCAATATTGGACCCTCCTCTATTAACTATATGGATCTTCTTCCCATCCTCTTCTATATTTTCCACAATAATCCATTGGACATTCTAGTTATTCTGGTTTCTCTTGTCCTTTATCTTTGTCAACAATGTTGGTCAATCTTCTGTCTCATGGTTTGTTGCGCAACAATACTATAGATTTTAACCTTGTACAATATTTTACTGCAAACATATTTTCAATAAAATAACATAAAAGATACAATGGAAAATACACACATTACACATATATTTTTCCCCTGGAAACCCAAACTAGGAAAACCAACATATTCTATATTCATTCATAGTGATACATTGTTTACAATACAATATACATATAGGATCTAGTGGCATCCAAAACCCTAACCCAATGACCTGGAATAGTCAAAAAACCTAATCCCTTAACTAGAAATAGAAAACCATTGGCAAAAAAACCATGTGCCAAAAAACTTCCCAACAATGGACACAAAAATTGATGCGACATGAAAAACGAGGCAAAAGTGCGACACGTTTCCTGAGGAATTTTTTTTTTCTCGGGGGTGTTTCTCCTGAACCCTCGAAGGGGGGCCTAGCGGACCCCTCTCAAACCCCCCTACACACCTGGTGCAACATACCAGACACTGATGCTAGTCGTGCAAAGACTATAACACATACCCAACAAATACATGCTTGTCGCAGGCAGTTGTGGACAATCTCTTGCATAGTGTCCAGGTTTTTGATAGTTGTGACAAACTACTGGTCCTCTACCTCCTCCAAATCCTCTTCCTCCTCGGCCTCCTCCTCCTCGACCTCCTCTATTTCCTTTATTATCTCTGCGCGATGTATTATACCGTGGTCCCTGATTATACTACGGTTGTTCATTATTGTACTATGGTGGTGCCGTGCACTGCTATGTGTTGTTATACTGCGATGGTGCTCCAAAATATTGCGCATTATTATACTGTGGTGGCACTGCAAACTGTTGTGTGTTGTTATATTTTGTTTGTTGCGTAGGTTGTCCTTTAATTAATTCAACCTGTACCCTATAAGCATATGATGTCCTCTCCTTCATTATTTCCAAGGTTCTTCAATCCTTGTCTTCATGTCCAATTGACTTGCAAAAATTAAAAAATGTAGTCTATGGTATTATTTGATACTTATGCATCATGGTACAATGATAGGGATCATGCCCATGTGTTATACATATCTCACTCCATGGTCCTCCTGAAGATAAAGGATTTGGCATACCTACTCCTATATACTGCGCAAATAGTGGACACTCGTTCTTATGATGACCTTTTGTCTTGCATAATGTGCACTAGACATATTCCCTTTTTTCCTTTTCCTTATTATGATTCAACTGAAATGTTAGGTTCTTTATATCTAATCTCAGCTCTTCCACGGCTGGATATGTATGCTTATACCGATTTTCTTCTAACTACAAGGCTTCTTGTAGAGCCTCAACCTGACTTTGGAACTTTTGTTGCCTCAAAGGATACTTCAAGTGTGGCAATAAAGAATTAACAAACAAACGTATATGCTGCATATCAGTAATAGGGTACGTCAACTTACCTTTCAACCTTTTGAACTTCTGGTCAACCTCCCAAACTAATTCTCCTAACTTCTTCTTGATATCTATCATCTCATTCATGAATTGATCCTCTGAACTTGGTTTCTGAAATTCATTGATCAATTGCTTGTTCACATTTGTGACAGTTGTAGGTGCTCCCGTTGGTTTATTTACTGTGAGACCCATGTAATAGTCTAATGCACGGTCTCTTAATGTGATTTGTAACTGTGCAACCTTTGTATCTTCATCTGTAATTTGCTTAGCTGCCCAAATATTCTCACAGATAAACAAGTTATTTTCTGGGTCCTCCAGACCTTTTCCTCGGAACTCTGACAACCTAATAGTTGGAATGACTCTTTCCATTGTGAAGTTTATTGTACTACCACCTCCACACAATGTAGATACTTTACTACTGCTAGCTGAACTTATACTAGTCCTACTTGAACTTCCACTAGACCCACGTCCTACAAAGATCCTTCTACCACTGATAACTTGTTGCTTAACCAATTTTTCTTCTTTAGATGTCTTAGTCACACATGGGGTTGTGGGTTCCACACTAATTTAGATCTGGAATGGAGAGCCTTCTTCTACGTCGGACCCTTGACCTCTGGTTTTCCTCTCATATGTGGCATGCATGATTTCCTCAATCTTCCCTATCGCACGAAGATCCTCTACCTCTTCCTCATCACTGTCCAAGCCCTCTCGCTCATCTATTTCCCTCTTCTTACTACCGATATTATATTGGTAGGGTCGCCTGTTGCGCCTCACTCTTACTTTCCTTATTATTTCAATGTTTTGTTCCTCATCCATCATGATGGTGTCCATTGCTTCCTTCTTCTAGCCTCTCTCCGGAGCCTTTTCCATATCTCATATATTCCTTAGTGATTCCCCCAGTTCCCCCATGCGCGTAGAGTGATTTAGTTGTCTGAATCCATTTTCATCACTCCTTTATCATGCAATAAGATCTTGATCAATGTTTAAAGTGACCTGATGTACCTTCCTCTGGGTCCATTCAAGAAATCTCGTTCTGCAACAGTATATGAATTAGTTGTATCTACTGCAAATTCAATAATAAACCCTGTAACAATAATGTCCAACCAAAAATCCATTACGCGCATGAATTTATTATTAACCCTTTCCAACCACGTAATGTTATCAGTAGTCCAATCTACTTGTATGATCCGATTAGTTGGATGGGTATCCTTCAACCTCAATATCCACTCTTTCAACAACTCTGGGAAATAACAGAAAAAAAGATTCATGCAAATCAGTAAACACATATTTCTGTAAATATTGGCACGGTGTATACATGGGGCTTCTATTATCTTTCTGCACAAACTATAGTTTCTTTGTCTCCAACCATATTTTGATCTCTTGTTTAGTAGGATTCCATGGTCTGAACATCCCTTTCTACCACTGCATTTTATTCATTGTTCTTCAACAGATCCCTTCTAAGTTGTTCTTTAGAGTTCCACCTGACAACATAACCATTTTTTGGATGTATGGGCTGACTCGGGTTATACCTTAGTTCTCCAACAAAACCCTAGAAACCATTGGCCCCTATGGTAAACCAGAAGGAAACACTGCGCACATCGTGCACAAGCAGTCTCACCCACAAGCCATCTCGAGTGAGACTGCATTGTGCACTCTGTGCGCAGTGTTGCCTTCTGATTTACCAGAATGGTCGATGCTTTCTAGGGTTTTGTTGGATAACTAAGGTAGAACATGGGTCATCCCATACATCCAAAAACAATCGACATCATACCTTCTTCCTTTACACAAGAACAACCCTGTAGCCAATTCAACTTACATCTACATGACCAACAACCTCTAAAACAATTTCTCTAAAATATTAGCTTTAATAGCATTACAACATGCCTTATTTATAGGATTTACAGTAGGAAAAACCCTAAAGAAAGGTGCCCAAAAAAAGGTTACAAATCGACGCAGATCATTGGTTACAAATCCTGGGAATCTCGAGATTCTGTTACAATCGACTCTAAGTTGGTTTACCAGTCGATTACTATTCGACCTCCATTCGGTCTTCATTCAGTTTCCATGTGCCCACCTGTTGAACTCTTTGGCTTCCTGTTGATTTATTTGACTTTGAATTTACCTGATCGAACCACCTCGACCTTCAACTTTCATTGTCAGTTGATCCACTTCAATTAGACTTTCACTGCAATGAATATAACAACCCAACATTCTCCCACTTGTTGTCTTCTTTGCTAAAAATGAGAGATTTATGAACTCTCATTCACAGACCAAGGGAAACAATTCCCATTGTCTCTCTGCACCAAGATAATTTCACAACACTCACAGACTTGGTCAAAGAGTCTGCTATGTTTTCCAACGTGTCTACTTTTTCTAGAAACACCTTGCTTCTTTCTACCATGTCTCTCACAAAATGGTATTGTACATTAATGTGCTTAGTCTTGGAATGACAAGCTGGGTTCTTTTCTAGAAATATTGCACTTTGACTATAGCAAATTATCTTCATAGATCTATGCTCAAACCCAATTCCTAAGCACAACCTTTGCATCCATACTTCTTCATTGATTCCATGAGTGGTTGCCATGTATTCATCTTTTGTTGTTGACAGAGCTATGGCCGCTTGTTTCTTACTCATCGAGTTGATTACTCCACCGAACATCTTGAACACATATCCACTGGTCGACCTTCTATGATCCATATCTCCAGCCTAGTTAGAGTTGACAAATCCATGTGCCTTTAGTTCATTGTCACCTCTAGGTTTTCCTTGGTATCATATAACATAGTCTTTTATGCCACACAAATACCTGCAAAATCTCTTGAAAGTTGTCCAATGCTCCTTTCTCGGTGTCGACATGTATTTTCTCAACACTCCCACTACATGGGCAATGTATGGTCGAGTGAAAACCATTACATACATTAGAATACCAAAAACAATTGCATAGGGAACATGTGCCATGTCCTCTATTTCCTCCTGTGTCTTTGGACACTGTTCAAATGTTAACCTTGCTCCTACAGGAATTGGTACCTTCACAGGTTTACAATCCTACATGTTGAAACGTTTCAAGACTGTTTCAATATACTTCTTTTGGTTCAACTAGAGATTTCTAGTTGCCCGATCTCTCTTGATCTCCATTCCCATAATGAAGTTCAATGCACCAAGATCCTTCATGTTGAACTTGGAGGATAACTGCTTCTTCACCTCCTTTATCGCGTTCATGTTATTTCCAATCAACAACATGTCATCGAAATACAATGCTACATATATGAAACAACCATCTTCTTCTTTGGAATACATGCAATGATCGACTTTGTTTCTCACAAATCCCAAACTAAGGATGAATGTGTCAAACTTTTGGTACCACATCCTTGGTGATTCCTTTAGACCATAGAGGGATCTTTTCAATTTGCACACCAAATATTTCTTACCCCTTACTACAAATCCTTTAGGTTGTTTCATGTAGATTTATTCTTCCAGGTCCCCATGTAGGAATGTTGTCTTTACATCTATCTGTTCTATTTCTAGATCAAATGTTTTAGCCAGAGACATTAGTACTCTAATGGAAGTTAATTTTTCAACATGGGAAAAAATCTCACCGAAGTCGACTCCTTTGACTTGGGAATATCCTTTCTCTACCAATCGAGCTTTGAGTTTCCCCACTTAACCTATGATGTTCATTTTATTCTTGAATACCCACTTGCTACCAACGAGATTTCTTCCATTTGTTAATTTGACTAAATCCCATGTCTCATTCTTATTCAAGGATTCCATCTCTTCAACCATGGAATCCTTCTAAAGTTTTCCCTCTGTTGATTCGACTACCTACTTGATCGACTTGGAATCTTTGTCAGTGGCAGCTAACACAAAATCAAAACGAAAGTCAGGTGGACTATATATTTTTATTGGTTTTCTTACTCATTCTGAGCTCCTTACAACTGGGGTCGGTTGTTCCACCTCTTCATCTGATACAATCAACTCATTTGAATCACCTTCTTCGTTCTTCAGTTCAAACCACACCTTCTATGGATTATTCTTTGTTTGAGCCATCACTTCAGACTCAGACTTCCTTCCGACTTCTTTGAAGACCACATCTTAACTATACACTATTTTCCTTGATGCAGGATCCTAGATCTTATATCATTTCATTCATTATTTGCATCCAATGAAAATACACTTGACTTCCTTCTTGTTCAACTTGTTCCTCTTTTCCTTGGGAACATGCACAAATGCATCACGTCCAAATACTTTGAGACATGAAACCAAATGATTCTTACTAGCCCATACCTCATGTGGAGTCGTGTCAACTAGTTCCGACGAAGGAGACATATTCACTAGATATTTTGCAGTGTCAACTGCCTCTGCCCACAATTCTTGTGCGAGCCCAACACCACCGAGCATGATCCTTTCCTTGTCCATCAATGTTATGTTCATTCTCTCAACAACTCCATTTTTCTATGGGGTATATGGTGTGTTATTTTTGCGTGATATGCCACATTGCTTGTAGAATTGATCAAATTCCTTTTCACAAAATTCACCATTGTTGTCAGTTCTCAACACCTTAATCTTCTTATCTGTCCGATTTTCTACAAGAGATTTAAACTATTTGAATTTCTCGAAAACCTATGATTTCTTCCTCATGAAATATATCCATGTCTTCCTGGAAAATTCATCTATGAAGGAGACATAATACAGGGATCCACCAAGTGAAGGCACTGAAAAAGGTCCAAACACATCACTATGAACCAATTCTATAATCCCCTTTTCCCTTATTTCTCTAGATGGGAACCTCATCCAACTTTGTTTTCCATATATACAATGTTCACAAAAGTCGACTTCTAAATTACATTCAGGAAAATATTTGACCATATCTTTGTTATGCATAGCTCAAAGTCCTTTTTCTCCAATATGCCATGTTAGAGCGCAAGTTGTAGGTTGAGAAAATCCTGACCCAACCACAAAGCAAGTGCTACAACTTGGGAATCCTACACCCAATGTCACCTCGATGTAGGTCTCGCACTTCAAGGGTGACTAGGTCACTATAGGGAGGCGATCCTGGTGACCCTAGGGGGAATGAGATGGATATGGATAGAGATGAAAGTGAAGCCCCTAGAGGTCAAGTCTAAGTGGAGTGAAATGTGGGAAGAGATTCCTTGTAAGTTAAGTGATTGTTTCCCCAAAGGTATAGTACTTCTCTGGATGATTGTACCTTCATGAGACACAAGCAAATCCAACTTGCAATGATATATGTTAGTATGGATCAACAAGTTAATATTTTTGTCCCTAATTTTGCAGCAATAGATGAAAATTTATATCAGCAAGTAAGACATTCAAATCATCATGCACAACATAAGATCAGTCAACAATATTATCAATGAGTATGGTAATCAAGTATGGCTGAAAAATGGCACTTTAAGGCTAAATAAAGAAAGTTGTTATAAAAACATATTTTCTGCAGAAAATTGCAGCCTTATGTCTGTAGAATTCAATGGCATGTAGCAACAAAATTAACCATGGAAAAGTGCCAAGAACTATCCCAAAAGGTGCGCCCTAGTTAGTAGAGTAAGTGAGAAAAATTTGAGAGCTAGTCTAGGGTTAGTTTAGGAGTTAATAGAGTGTTAGTAGCTAGGGTTATGCAATCCTAATGGCTGTAGGTTAAAGTTTGTAACATAAATTAGAGTAGTAGGAGATAGGGCACGCCCTAGTGGGGGAAGACTCCTCTCAATGAGGCAAACCAACTTCAAGCAATAAACCTTTCAAAAGATAAAAATTCATGTTTTCCCAGACAATGATTTTATATCTCCAATGCAAAAAATATATGACTAGTGCCTTTATTATTGGGTTAACGGAGTCAAATGAAGTAAGATATAAATAATCTACCTCCTTGGGGGTGTAATACCTTTTACTTCCTAAGACAATTTTCTCTATCTAGGGTTTAAGCTAAGAGGGTGTATTCCCTTATACTTCTCTTAGCAAACCCTTGTTTAATTAATAAGATGAAGCATAAAATGATGAAGACTATGGTGGGGGTGTATTCCCTTATAGTTTCCACCTATCTCCTAGCAAAACAATCCTTGACTTGAAAAAGAATGATAGCATAATAGTAAAAGACCATACCAAAATCAAGAAATATTCCAAGATAATCCACCATAAGAGCACAAGACAAGCCTTCCAAGGCTAGCGCTATAATTCCACCAACCATTTATCAATAAATAGCCATAAACAAGAGCTAAGAGATACAATCTTTCCAAACATAGCAAAATTTTCAGACCAATACTTCTCACCATGAGGGAGAGTTATGTTAAAATGAGATCTTATGATCTCTTATTTATACAAATGTCACCAAGGTGACTTGTCCACAAATTAAGGGGTAAAACACAAGATTAGGGGTCAACATCCCTAATATTGCCCCCTTTACAAAGTAATTCATTTAAAATTCACTTTTCATATGAGAAGACCCTAATTTTAGAAGGATGTCTCCCCTTTAGGGTATGTTTTGCCACTTTGAAGAAGTCGTTGGTGTTGGAGAAGCATGGGTAGGCCTACAAAGGCCACATGTCAAGAATCTAAACACTCTCATCATGGTGAAGACCTTCTTCTCCTCAAAATGTCCATGTTGCAAATGAGTGGCACCTCACCACCATGCCCTAGCCCCCCAAACATGACGTCCAACTCAAAAATAGGAAGTTTTTCCCCTCCTGGGAAAATCGTTTGGCAAGTAAGGGCTGGGCTATGTCGTCCAAGTCATCATCAAGACCTTCCAAGTCTTATCTCTCTCATCCAACATGTGGGCCCCTGACATCCAACCTGTGGGCTTGTAGCCCCATGAAAGCCTAAGCTAGGCTCGTTCTCCCAAAATTTTCCACCAACTAGGTCCTATAAAGACAAATAAGCACGCCCTCCAAGGATCTCAAGTCATAACATCATGATAAGTGAATCCAATTAATAAATAATCTATCTAAGCATGTGCATCAAAGATCACTATATCGAACAATTAATTTCTCAAAGACACTATGTGACTTGTCAAGTTTGAATGTGGGAGGGTTGACGAGGTGTCCTATTGGGTAGATCTTTCCCTAGTTCAAGGAGAGCTTCCAAGAGATCCCTCTCTAAGCCATGTAAAGTGGATGAAGTGGTTGTTGTCAAGGCTCAATGGGCATATGGATCATGACATACAAGGGGTCGTAGTGTCTTATTCATGGGTTCCTTTGTAGAGGGTGTGTGTTACCTTCGTCCGCAATGCACTTTTTTCAAGCCCATCACTTTCCTTTTATCTTTCTTTATTTGTATTTTCTTTCAATATAGCATAAGGAGAGATTGAAGGTCACTGCCCTGGCGTCGTGACCAGATGATGGAAATGTCACCCACAAACACTTAGTGGAAATGAGAGGGTTGGCTCGTGATGAGACCCCCTTTCTCTCAACCATGCAACTGAGAGGCATTACCTTGGTTTGGTGACCAGATGATGGTAATGTCATACCACTAGATATTCATGGACATGATAGGTTGGCTCGTGATGAGACCTCCTATCCTTCAACTAACCTTTTAAGCATTATTTATTATATTGTGGGTCCCTTTTACTTAAAGATAAGTGTTTAATTGATTTCTTGGGTGATCCCTAGGTGAAGCATCTAGAAGTTTTATACAAAGATTTTATCTTTTACCCAACATCAAACCCTCTAGGCCTTCAACCCCTTCTTCCCATAGAATGAGAGACAACCCCTTCTTGGGTCAATACACCCTAAAACCACAAGAGATAAGGAAATGGAGGGGAATAATGGTGGAAAGTGGTAAGTATGTTCGAGAACAGTACGATGGATCATTAAGGGAGTTCCTAGTCACAAATCCATCCCTAGGGAAAACCACTTACTAGGGTGCAATGTCAACCACCAAGGTGAAGCAGGGAAAAAGGCATAATGTCCAAGCATATATCATGAAATCTAGAGCAATCTAAGATACACCATAATCAAATGGCTTAAATATTGAAATGATGCTCACCATAATATTTACTTGTACCTCATGGAGCAAGGCCCACTACCTTCAGGAAGCCAACTGATGTGGTGGATCCCATATGCAAACTTGTGACCATCTGTGGTGGTGAGTGGGCTTCCCATCTTTGCAAAAGGGTACTGCTAGCCATATCTGGAACTTGAGGTTCTTGAGACATAACCTCCTTAGTTGTCCACAAAATGGGGATAACATGCCCCATCCTCTCGTGTCGTATCATGGTCGGTTTGTTTTGACGAGGAATTGTCAAGTCGGGTTGAATTGAATCATTCCAAGTTGAGTCGAGTTAACTTCAGGAAAAGCGATGTTGTTGCATCTAGTTGAGTCGACATTCCCTAATAACTTGTATAGGGTTCCAATCTGAACTCCTTTCATTAAGACCATCACACCTCTGACCATCTTGCATGTATCCTTTTGAAATAGAGTATGCACCCTTGCATCACTCATCTTGGTGACAAATATCAGGTTTCTTTCCAAACCCGAAATATGTAGCACACCTGGAAGGGTTCTACTCCTCCCATCCTGCAGTGTCAATCGAACTCTTCCTCGTCCGAAAATTTTGGTTATCGAGTCATCCCCCATGGAGACATATCCTCCTTCATATCATTCATATTCACAGAACCATTCTCTATCTGGTGTCATATGATAGGATGCTCCTGATTCGATCAATCAAACATCTTGATCCGACTATGTACTGGTCGACGCCAGGTACACATCACCTCCCGTATCTAGAGTCATCTTTCTCTCAGTCGACTACTTCTCATTGGATCTTGTACTGGATTTTGTTTCCTTCGACTTGCAGTCCCTTTTGTAATACCTAGCTTTACCACATTTCCAGCATCTTCTTGTTGTTGATTGAACCAGGGATTTAGATCTACCCTTTGGCTTAGAATTTCTACTGGAGAATTTTCCTTTATCTCTACCATTCGGTAGACCTCTTACCACTAATGCATCTTCGGTCGATCCTTCCATGTTCTTCCTTCTCATTTCTTCTAATAGTAGATATGCAACCACATCTTCTAGCGCTAATGTGGTTGAATTACTTCCTATAGCCACGAATAAGCTATCCCAGGAGTCTAGCAAAGAACATAATATGCTAACAAATTTCTCCTCCTTAGTGATTTTAATATCCATGATAGATAACTGGATTATTATAATATTAAGCACATTTCAATGCTCAATCACCGAACTTCCCTCACTCATCCTCAGAAGATATAGTTTCTTTTTAAGTAACAACTTATTTACTAGGTATTTTGACTGGTACATGCTCCCCAACTTGTCCCACAATTTCTTGGTATAATACTCACTTGAGGCATTCAACAACACTGAATCTGCAAGACAAAGTCAAATCACACTCCTTGCCCTTCTCTCAAGATTATCCCATTCTTCCCTTAGCATACCTGTCGGAATGGTACCTGGATAGACTACTACCCATTATTCTTGATCTACAAGGAGATATTCAATTTTAAGCTTCCAAAGCTCAAAATTCTGGCCATTGAATTTTTTGATCTATATTCTTGAGCTACTCGCCATTCTTTAAGCATAATCTTTAAATATTTCTAACTTACGACTCTAACTAAACCTAGGGTTTAGCTTAGATCCAAGGTTGTTAAACCAAGCTCTGATACCACATGTTAGGAAATGAGAAACACTTCCAAACTAAACCTAGCAGAAGAGAGGAAGAAAGATTTAATCAAGAAAGTAAATGACAAAGAAAACACATAGTACATAGAGTTTTTACCCTGGAAACCCAAATGGGAAAACCAACATTCCTTGAGCATTTTTCTCTCTTGTTGTCTTGTTCCTTCAGAATAAAAGGTTACATGCCTAACCTTTGTCTACACCTAAGACACAATTGACATCATACCTTCTTGCTTTACACAAGAACAACCCTGTAGCCAATTCGACTTACATCTACATGACCAACAACCTCTAAAACGATTTCTCTAAAATATTAGCTTTAATAACATTACAACACACCTTATTTATAGGCTTTACAGTAGTAAAAATCCTAAATAAAGGCACCCAAAAAAAGGTTACAGATCCACACAAATCATTGGCTACAAATCCTGCGAATCTTGAGATTCTGTTACAATCGACTCTAAGTTGGTTTACCAGTCGACCTCCACTCGGTCTTCAATCGGTTGTCATGCTCCTGCCTGACGACCTCTTGTTGTTTGACCTATTTGATTTATTGTCGATTTATTTGACTTCGACTTTACTCGATTGAACCACCTTGACCTTTGAATTTCATTGTTAGCCAATCCACCTTGACTAGATTTTCACTGCAAAGAATATAACAACCCAACATTATCATCATCATTATCTAGAAAATTCTATTTTTTATTTTTATTTTGAGTTGGTCCATTTTGTCATGGGAGGATGAGCATGAGCATGAGGACATGTAGTTTTTAGATGTCATAGTAAATGACATATCCAACAATGAAATCTTGTATTTTCTTAATCTTAGAATTAAGTCTATTGGAAAATTTTCCACTTGAGAATCAATTTCTTCAAAAGACCCTTAATAATATCTATCTCAACACAAATGTGAGTGTATGTACATAATCCCACCATAGATCTCTCAAGATTTGATTTGATGCAAGTGCCTAAAGAATTTCCAATATCATCAAAAATTGATAACTACAAAAAATGTAATGGTAAATTGGCAGGTGGGCCCACATTGGCATTCTAGTAATTGACATATTGTTAGGACCAAAATATGAGAACCAAAGAATTATAGATAGTCTCATGCTTCCCAAAAACTAGGGACCCTCCTCAAACACTTGTTGATAATCAACATCATCATATAAATGAACAATAAAAAAAATCTATAGAACAAAGAGAATTATCACAACTCTTTGTCCAATTCGAATGAGTCCACTTATATAAAGCTATTGTAGGAGGTCAATACCCATTAAATTTACAAATAATCACATGTTTTTCATATAAATAATGCAGATGGGTAATCTCCAACACTGTAATTTCCAACATTGACACCTCTTCAACATGCTCCACTACATAGACACTAGAAATAGGAGAATGTTGTGAAACATTTGGAAAAGAAGAACTATTTTTTATTGCATCCATAAAAGGAATTGGTTTTGAAGATGAAGGCATCTCATTGCTGACCACTCCCTGCAATTGCAACATCAAGATACTAGTTGAATCTTTAGCTTTGATGTAGTCAAACAAAGAGATGAAGTCCTCAAGATGTTCACCCCCAAAAACTAAACGTTGTTGATCAACATGAATTTTCATGATAACTCCAATTTCTACATGATATCCACCACATAATCAGTTGAATTCACCCACAAATTTAAAGACTTCCTAGAAATAGTCTTTATCAATATCTAAAATCCATCTTGAATAACAACAATTTCAACAAATACTTGCCAAGCAAACATTTTATCAAACACTTGACATGCAAGTATTTTGTCCAACATTGGACATGCAAATTGTTCGTCAAAACTTTGCATTCAAGCATTTCATCAAACACTTGGTGAGCATTCTTCCAACACGAACCCTCATTTTTCTATTCTTGCCAAGTAGACATTTCATCAAACACTTGACATGCAAGTATTTTGTCCAACATTGGACATGCAAATTGTCCATCAAAAACTTTGCATTCAACCATTTCATCTATTAAAGCCCATTATGACTCATTTCAATAACTTGGCAAATTGCACTTCTTTTTTCATAAAAAACCCATATGCAATTCCAATCCTTATATATGTCTAACCTACTCAACATATACCACCTAAGAAAAACCAATAACCAAAACCTAATATATAATATTACTAAAGCACTCCACTAAAACTTACACTTATTACTATTTTCCTTTATAATATTCAATTTAAAAAATAAAAATAAAACAACATACCATAAATTTACTATATATTTCATACTTTATTAAAACCTAAAATACTTAATAAACATACCATAATATTATATAAATTTATTTAATATATCATAATTATATGACTAAACTACCTGGAAGGAAACTACCCAAAACTTATTATTAGAAAAATAATGGAGGCTATAAATTTAGTGGTAAAATGAGATTTTAACTAAGGGCGTTTGCCTTGAAAGGTCAATGCCTCTACCAACAGGGTATGGGTTACCCTTCAGAGTAAGTTCAACTTCAGTGTTCAGCACAACTACTCTTATGCCAGGATTGGGAATCTCTTTAGCTGGATAGTAAAATTTGTATCTTCACAATGTTAGTCCCTGTCTCAGTTATTACGTATTATAAGAAAGGTTCTACGATTTTGTACCAATTGTTAAATCTTTTTTACAAGCTCGTGATCTTCTTTTCCTTTTTGAGGGATAATCTCAAAAATTTGGAGCAAATATATATGTATGGTCTGCTCAAATGGCAAGTTGTTTAAATAACCAGCTGCACATGGCCACGTGTAACGAACCCATCCTGCAGGCTGCCATTATAATTGGCTATCCTCTACTATCCACCAAGTCAATTTGTGTCATATACCACATAGTAGAGTGCCAAACTATATATCAGTATTAAATTGATAGTAAAATTGAAGCTATTTCCTGGCACAAGCAAAACATTCATGCTTTTCATAAATATGCCTAATTTCATTCTAGCACACCATAAGAAATTTCTGTGTGGGCGAAAACTTATATTTATTGCTCGCAGAGGCTTACATGTTATTTGTGCCCAACTTTAGAAAAATATCTAAGTTTTATATACAGGAAAACTTATTTTGTTCAGGGATTTTTCCCCTTATTTTTTCCTTATTTTCAACTGACTTAAACACTGAAAATCAATCAAAATTTCAACTTATTAAATAGTTGAATTAAAAAAAAACTTTCAAAATCAACCTACTCCACAAAACACAAATCCAAAACAAATATTATTTCCATTTGCAACGTATATTGTTTCTGTTTGATATTGTTTCTTTCAAACAGAGAAAGATATCCTTAGTTATGTTATTTTGAATTGAAGTGCTAAACAATATAGAAAAATCATAAATACTTATGTAATATGATATGAAAGTACAATATTTTCATATTTTAATGTAACAATTTATTTTTATGAAAGTACATGTTTTTCCTATTTTAGTGCAACAATTCATTTGGGGTCTCTTTGTGTCATATTTACTTCAATGGAGGCATTGTCTTAGCTAATCTAATGTTGCATTTCACTGTAATATTATTTACTATGAGATTTTACAATTTCATAGCCTAATCTCATAGTAATGAATTCATCATTTGGGTCTCTTTGTGTCATATTTACTTCAAAGGAGGCATTGTCTTAGCTAATCTAATGTTGCATTTCACTGTAATATTATTTACTATGAGATTTTACAATTTCATAGCCTAATCTCATAGTAATGAATTCACAGGTGAGTGCAATTTTACTTTGTATCATACTAATAATAACCAATCTTTATAAAATAAAAAATCATGTTATTTTAAATTTGTGAGGTAAATTTATATAAGAATTATGAAAAGAAAATTAATCCCTAAAACTAAATTCTATAGGAAATCAATTAAGTTTTGTGGATAACACTTTGAGGCTTTGCAATTTTTAAAAGCATATGTAATGTCCCCCACCTCTTAGAGAGGTGATGAGGAGACTCAGTGGCCTGGGCATCCCCACTAGGTCATAGTCTCACAATGAAGGGGGGAAAGTCAAGAAGTTAAAAGTTATATTTTTAAGTTGACTTAAGAAAGGAAAAGAATAAAGGAGTAAAAGATAACTCAACAGAAGAATAGAAGATTAACCCTGGGAGTTAACCTAACTCAATAGAGAATTAGAAGGAAAAGTATAAGTAAGAGGCTGGGGTGCACCTATTACTCATTCTGGTTTTGGATTAGCATTTGCTATTGCTCTTGAGCATTCAGTTTGGGGGTTTTGCTGTACAAACCCTTGTGAGGAACTCAGTGGTGAAATATACACTCACCTTGTTCCGCAGCTTGGTCTCGGGGATGAAAGACTCCTCCAGACCATTCTAGTCTCAACCCATCTCCATCTAGCACTTCAGAAGGTAGCAAGTCGTATTGTTCTTGTGTTTCCAGCAAGGGTGCACCATCATCTGGAGGGAGGTTCGATCCATCTTATCCTGAGAGCCTGGGGCCATTCTGACAGTTGGGTTTTGTTTGCAGGGGCAAGACCATCAGTTTGAGGGCTTTTCTAGAGGGTTGTCATCATTCTACATTTGTCTGCAGATTGGGACGTCTTGGAGCCATAGGGGACGTCATGTAATTCAGTAAAACTCAAATCTAGGGAGATCTGCTTGAGATCTGAGTCTGAAACTTCTCCCACGGGATTCTCATAGCCCAATATATATTCTTGGAGAGTTTTAGAGCATTTGGAGGCCTCCTTCATCAGGGTCGAACCAGCTAGGGTTTCAGTCATCCAGT
This sequence comes from Picea sitchensis, assembly GCA_010110895.2. Lineage (NCBI taxonomy): Eukaryota > Viridiplantae > Streptophyta > Pinopsida > Pinales > Pinaceae > Picea > Picea sitchensis. The sequence goes on along the minus strand of SNQJ01S0120627.1, from coordinate 6,895 downwards.
GGGGCACCCCATTCAGTGGG
>SNQJ01S0120625.1:0-10947 GCA_010110895.2 Picea sitchensis | reverse complement strand
GTCAAGTCATCAGACATTTCTTTTAGAGTCTTCTTAGATGACACATAAGGAATCAAGTGGTCTTTGATTGAATCTACAATGATTCTTTTGGCCCTGATTGTGTCCTTTTGATGCTTGGCTTTTTCTGCAGCATCGTCGGGTTCCAGAGTTTCTCCTTTGAAAAATTTTGCTAGGTCATTCTCTTCAAGAACGAGTCCAATCCTATACTTCTAGGAACAAAATTTTTCCACACCTTCCAGCTTGTCAACAAGATTAATGCTTGCAGACATATTTTACCTGGAGCTAGGAAAATGATCGAAAAATGAAAGTGCTCAAAATCAAATTCTGAACTTACCAAGAGGTGCGCTTGGTTGAGGCAAGTAGCCTGGTGTGTTTGGATCTGGAAAATCCAACTTTTGCTCCTCCAAACTTGATCTGCGGATTTTTGGACTGGTGCTTCTGGTTTTCTGGTACCTCTGGTACTCTGGTACTTCTGGTACACTGGTTTTCTGGTACTTCTGGTACTTCTGGTACACTGGTTTTCTGGTACTTCTGGTACTTTGTGAAACTAGGGTTTCACTTTCCGAGAGATCTAGCCACTGAAAAAGGTGCGCTGAGATTGCCAAAGTAATCCTTGGGGGAGGGCACACTTTTCTAGATGGTTTTAGGGCTGAAAAGATTCACCATAAAAAATCCCTAATTTGCATATACGACAATAGTGACATTTTTCACTCTTGTGAAAGATGCTTCCTTCAGCTTGGCTCTGATACCATGTTAATGTTTAAGCCATTATTATAGTTCTTTGCATTTCAATAAATAACAATAGCATAACACAATATCACTGAGAAATACACAATCACAAGAGACACATCATTTATCCTAGGAAACCCTCTAGGGGAAGAAAACCCAACAAAACTTCCTTATTATAGATAACCAATACAATGCCAAGAGATAACTCAAGCTAATACAGAAGATTCTCTCCCAAAGATGCGCCACTCTCTCTCTCTCTCTCTCTCTCTTCTCCAACTGCAATTCCAAAACTTGTCTCTCAATGTGCAAGTGAGGTGTGTGTCTAAGTGAGGTGTTAGCCTCCTTATTTATACAAATCTGGCACGTGTGAAGTGTCTCTTCACTGGCAGAGCATACTTCTCAAAATGGGTGGTTATAACCACCTTTATTATATTCTGGGGCCTCTTAAATATATTCTGGGCCTGACTTCTTCTTTTGCCTATTACAATTACATTATGAGCAATCTGCAAAAGGTGATTTGGTCCTTTTACAATAGCTGACATGATCAATCCACAATGGGGATTGATTCAATGAATAATATATCAAATAATAATAAGAATACACTTTGTAGTTACATTATTTCAACACATCAAGACAAAGGAAAGCACTCAAATATCTAACAATTGTGTCTAGGTCCTTTCATGATTAAAAAAGTATTGGCCTAGGAACCTACCACTTGCAAAACCTTGAAGGGGATGTAGACCTCCTCCCCGTCAATGGCCAAATCCTAAAGCATTACATCAACTAGCCTTTGAGGCAACTTCCTCTTGTACACAAATAAAGAGTTTGATTTTTATCTTTGATTTTGGACTCAATTTTACTTTACCTTTTCACACATCTCTTTCTTTGTTTTATACTTTGCGGTTTTATTTGTTTTTTATTCTAGTTAGTTTTCCTTTTCTCTCTTGAAATTTCTTACCCTGGAATTCTAAGAAAATTCGATGTATTAGATCTAAATAACTTTTTAAGTGTGAGACATCGGTATCAAAAGCTTGTAAATCTGTATTTTGGATTCTAAACATAGCTTCATATATATCTATGTAACATTGGTTTACATTACTTAAGGTCAGACCCAATATTAGAAAACAGTTCATTAGTAGATGAGCATTGTACTCTTAAAATGTAACAAGAGTGAGCCAATGGTCATGTCCAAGAGAAAATTCTATGTTTGTCTCAAAATTCTTTGGAAAGACATTTGTAATACTCAGGGCATGTTACTCATGGAGTTCACTCATCTATAATCAAGTTGGAAAATCTTACTTTCACATGTGTCATCCCACATGCCTTTAAATGAAAACTAAGATCCCCCCATCCACCTTTCTCTAAATTAAGAGACTCATATTATAAAAGTAAAGGCTTGGGGAAAGGCATTCTAGCTCATGTGGGACATGCAAGTATCTCTGTCGGGGCTAAAAATGCTCATTGGTAGTGGAGCAAGGCCCTTGTGACACTGAGATGTCTCTGTTGGGGCTATGAATTCTCGTTGGCAAAGGACCAACACTAGAGAAATTTGTAATCAACTTGTATTTTCAACATTCTTGATGTATCATTTCCCGATTGTACTTGTCATACCTTCTTGAAGCAAATCTGGTTAAAGGGTCATATTATGGTAATTAATCTACTCTGGGCATGGTTTTGATATCTCCCTTGCATCTTACCAACTTTTCTCATCAAAACTCTCATTTTTAAATACTATGGGACCTACTCTATCTCTCTTGGGTTATGCACCGCTAGTGTTTCCATTCTCAAATTTTTTATGTTTAGGCACCTCTTTACAAAGATTCATGTCTTTTCCCAATATGTTTCCATTTGTTGTGGCAAACATTGATACCTTCCCCTTTTCTTGTATTCTTTCTTGAAAATTCATTTCTTTCACCAAGAAAATGGGATCCCTCCTTTTCTTCTTAAGAGCTTCTTTAATTGCAAAGAAGAGCTAACCCAACTTTTGATCTTTGTTAAAATATTCTCATCCCTCTGTTGCTTGCTTTTTCAATATTGGTTTGGTTTAATTTTGTTTTGACACTTAGACAATTTTCAAGAATCATTTTTGGACTATCAGAGGTTCCCCTCAAATCCTCCAATACATATCGGAGGAGTTCCTTTAAAGTCCTCCAATACACATTGGGGAACTTACTCCTAAACATGCTGAAATGCATAATTTATCTCCGGTCAAGTTAATAGTAACTCACCCCGATGCACAAGCGTCGACTGACAAACTTCTTTGTAACTTCTGCGAGACAAGAATTGCCAACTCAAAGGAGTTTCCAACATTTTCTCTAGTGCTACATTAGGAGTTAACACCAACTCCCCTGGTATGATCGGAGCATTTACATTTATTTCCCTCGAAATCTCAAAACCTGTGCTCAAAAAATATATAAAGCAAGGGTTCGACCCTTTAGTTCTCCATTCCACTCACAGCTGTCTCCGAGAGGAGAAAAAGGGGGCTATCGTGTGCTTAAATAGTAACCTCCTGAGAGCACTCATCTCCACATTCCCTTCACCATACTTGTGTTGTCAAATATACTAGGTAAGCCCTAAATCTGACCGTGCTTTCCATTTGATACATTTTCATGGTTAGGGTTGTCATCGGTTGAATTTTAATGCCCATATTTCACTGGTTTTCCCCTCTTTCTTGGGCTACACCTTCACTATTCTATTCTATCTTCATAACTAGGCTATCAGTAAAGTCCTTAGACTATTCCCTTTTGATACCCTAGAGAGAGTCACAAGGATCCGCTCATATTACGCATCTAAACCCTAAACCAACTGCATTCGAATGATCTCAAGAAGATGAGCGACCTCCCCTCGTTTCTCTATAAATTTTGACATTGGTTTCTTCCCGATTACCCACACCATTACTGCCATTTTCCATGTACCTTTTCTATATGTCGTCTTAATCCCTAACTCGGGCCACAAGGATCAAGTTGATGGTTACGGGTCTTCACAAATCTGTGAGATTATAAGAAACCTGCTTATGGTACAAATGTGATCAAACAGAAATCCAGATCTATACTTTAATTGAATCAACATACTTGGAAATATTTTTCACCTCAGTTTGGTTATCCCTAGCATAGACTCTTTTTCCTTCATGGAAAAACCCTAATTCGTTCCCTTACTCGGTTTCCCACTACTTAGACTTTTTTCAAGTTTTGGATTACATCGGTGAAATTCCTTCCAACTCTGCCAATATCTCGCATCTCAAGACTGTAAAGGTTGCTAATAACTCTGCCAGGGTCTATCCATACCTTTCGATGATGTTTCCAGAATGATTGTCAATCCAGTCGGTGGGGTTCTTGACATTACCTCTGATCATTACCTTTTCCACCATCGGATTAGTTCCTCCTAATCCATCTGGTATCATGTGAGAAGAATTAACAAGAACACTTCTGATTGATTGGTGGTGTTGACACTAACTCTTTCGGTGTAACCAACGACCTTTCCACGAACTACCCTAGTGTACAATGGAAGACTTGTCACAATTTTTTTTGAGTTTTCATTAGCATGCCGAAAACATTGCTAAGATCCTCTCCAATCCACACCGGAAGAGTTCTCATTAACTCCTCTAATGTGTAACACTGCTCACCGATGCACTTCATGAAGTGTTCTCCTGTTCACAATGGTGAAGTTCCCACCATATTCCCTGATACATACTAGGGCACTTTCCATCTTCAACGATGGTTTCATTTTTTTCATTGGTCAAGTTGGCATCAACTTCGTCGAAGCACCTAGACTTTTCCCAGACTAAGCCTAGATCCCTCAAACTTCCATCATGTCCCAGACGATATTATCATCTTAAGAAGACGGTTTCCCCCCTCATATTGAATCAAGTGTTTCCTCAGGTATGTGACACATGTTTACATGGATAGATTCATCTCTAACATTCATTTACTGCTCAAATGCTCAAGTCTTATATGCTTACAGGGACCGATGCTGCATGCTTACTTTCTCATAATCTTTTACTACCAATTTTATGCACTAACTATGATTGTATGTTGTATATTCAGAGATGTTACCACATAAGAAGATGATAAGAAAGGAACCTATGACATAGGCCTCTGGAAGAATAAGTCGACATGAAGAAAACTATAACTCCCTAGGTGATGTTTAATAACGATACTATGACACTCTTAGAGAACGTGGAAGACTCACTCAAATGGGGTGAGGTTTTTCAGATGTTCAAAAAAYAAAAACTTCCSAGTGGATGTTGAAGRCYAGGATGAAATCARAATCTTTARAAACATTTAGAGTTTAGGACTACATAGGGTGGCAACTTGTGCCATAGTGTCCCCTTGTGGTGACGTGATCTCATGGATCCTCAAGCACATGGACCTGAGAAACCAATACATACTCGATGCTAAGGGAGAGCCCATAGAGTTATTCCAAGTAGCAGATCTAACCAAATATTATCATATGGAAAAGKGAACCTAGTCATTGGATGAGGAACTCCTCAACAAGTTCCCACACACAACAAAGGACATATTCAAAATCTAAGACAATCTAGATATAACTTTCAATCTTAGATCATCTTGCAAATATCCAGGTACTACTCTTAGAACACCATATAAATACATCATGTTGATGCTTTGTATGTTGTATGGTGAACATGATGCCCCCAAATTCACGGTGTCCCTAATTCCCTTGATTCACTACTGTACAGATCAAGGGTCAATGTTCAACTGGGCTAATATCCTATCAACAAGTTTAACAAAATCCATCACAATTGTCAAAGGGACTGAACCTAGAAAATTCCCAAGTTTCCATATGGAATATGACCTGTTGGATATTATGTGCATACCCCATCAATACCCTAATATGGGTTGGGCCTAGCAAACAACAAATCCATCTCTGAACATCTACTGCAAGGTGCTCCGGGAGCACAAATACATGTCAGAATACCACAAGATCTGCAACCACTTCTTAGAAACTCAGTTTGAGCTCATCTTCTGTGCACTATCTCTGTGTATGATAGATAAGGCGTTGGTAATAGTTTGGAATTTTGGGGATTGGTACCTTATGGAGCACAAAACCTACATAAGGATATATGGGGCCACCAAAGCTCCCCATCCACTCCTAATATTTGTACCCGACATAGTAGTACTCCAAGAAATCGGGTATCAAACTATAATTCACGGAGTCAGGGAAACACTGTATTGAGACAAGAAGGCCATATGTCCCTTGCTTCCATTATGGGTAATATCATACTCATTTAGAAACATCAAACAGGATGGGGATGAAGTAGATACACTAGTGTCATATTTCTTCAGAGAGGCACAACCCCAGGAAAATAGTCAAGGCTTATTGCAGTCAAATCAAACGCACTTGGGAATATACCTTGACTACCTGGGATGAGAAGGAATTTCACTACAAATCTCAGACTTATGATGAAGGCATTGCGATATGGCAGGGAAAACCCATAGGAAGGATCATGGATGAATAGAAAGCCCATGAAGAAGCACAGAGGAAAGACGAAGAAGATGCAACATGAAAAACGTTTGTTGCAACTACATCTACACATTCCAAATTCCAAATTAGTTGAGGAGGAGGAACAATAGCTAACAAGAAAATAAGGAAGAAGGAAAGGGTCCAAAATAACAAAGAGGACACTGTTGAGAAGAAGATAAATATCATAGAGGAAAATGAAAAGATAGAAGCTAAAGTAGTAGCAACAACAACGACTATAGCTGAAGTAGAAGAAAAGGTTGTAGTTGAGAAAGTAGTAGAGGATGAGAGAGAGGAAAAAGATGGAGTTGAAAGAGAAGCTGCAGAGGCAATGACAATAGAACAAAGAGAATCATATGAAGTTGCAACTAAAGAAGCCAAGGAAGAGAAGTGGAGAAAGGATGAATAATATCTTAATGACGACACCTCACGTATGGATGGATATATCCCATAAACATCATCAGAAACTCCTGATGGTGACATTCAAATTGGTGGAATGGAACTAGGGCTTAACACACCATACAAGCCCAACAAAGTGTTGAACTTGAAAAAATTCAAATATGACAAAGCCACTGGCTAGATTTTGCAACAACAAGTCTAGAAGGTATCAGTCATAGGGGAAATCCATTAACAATTGTCACAGAGATTATTGTAATGAAATATTCTAGCCAATATTTGCTTTCCATAACATTCGCTGACACCGCCTTCACCATAGCAACAAATCAGAACCTAAAGAATTTGTATCACCAAAATTAAGAGAAGGATGCTAGGATCATAGAGTTGGGACAGTAACTTGGGCATGCAAAGAAAGACAAGGCCAGTTTAGAAGAATTTAAAGCATGCACTAAAATATTCAGGACATAGCTGGAAGAGGCTATCACATATATGTACCCCCATTTACATGTCTTTTATTAGTTGACAACCAACATAACACAACAACATAGCCAAGTGGAAACCAAGAACACCTAGTTTGTCACTATCTAAGAGGGTTTAAATGATATAAAAATATGGATCACTGAGAATATAGATGCTCCATTCAAGCTTCCTCTCCCCTTAGAGGTAGAAATAAGGATTGATTATGCTTCTCTTGATCGGTTTCAACAAGTTGGGAAGAGAGAAGAAAAGGAAACTACTAGCTCACTCGCAATTTACATGCAAGTTCATAAACCAACACAAGTTTTGAAACATAAGTGTCACCTTCACACTATGATCCATTAACTACATCCATTCATTAAACTATGCCTACTCTACCATATTCCATATACCTATTAGTTATATCATTTCAACCTTCCACAACTCATTTACATGATTCTTGGATAGTACTTTTATAGGACACTACATACGTGCCGATCTACATGAGTCTATAGGAGACTCCACCTATAGGTAGACTATATAAGGATTCTATATGAGTCTACAGAAGACTCACCTTATAGCTAGTTTCTATATGAGATACCACCTATAGTTATTAACATGTCGTGACCTTCTACATGAACCTATACAAGAATCCACTTGTAGCAAAATGCTCACAAGACCATACTGTATGATCAAGGTTTTCTATAGGAGGTAGTAGAGGTCCCATTCACTTACAAATCAAGATTTTAATATGGAATAAAAGGTGGCCAAATTATAGCATACACATACAAAATTCAAACCATGCATGTCAAAATTATAACTTCAATAACAACTATCTATTAAAGATATGTTACATTCTATTGAATTCATCGATTATATTGATTGGAAATGCATGTCATCTATCTACAGTCAAACTATTGCTTAACCCTGTTACCCCCCATTTCTAGGGGTAACTAAGGAGATGATGTCTTGAGGCCCAAAGGTTGTATACATGGAGTTCCGAGAGCCAGATGAGTAGAAAAATCCCGTCCTATTACCACAAACCACCATTGATTGATATCATCAACGTCCACCACACCAACTTGGCCCACAGAGGACACCATGTCTTGCTCCATGAGGTAACAAGTCCAGTGTCATGGTAAGTGTCATTTTAATAACTGAAGCATTTGAAAATGTTGTTGGAAAATTAGTTGTTATTGATTTCAACTTTAGAATAAGCCCTAAATAAAATCTCAGAAGCCCCTAAAGGTGATGATGATTTGTCCACTTGAAGAATCCTTGAAGAGCCTTGAAGGAGCCTTGACATAAATGTATATAATTCCAAAGTGGTCCCCTTATGGCGTAGCTTTTAAAAATGACCCTCAAAGGATGAGATAATATGTGGTTGTTTCCATATTCCCACTTTGATTTGTACACAAATGGAGCCTGAAATATGTCCAATATAAATATTACAAGCCTATAGATGTCCAAGATAAAGATTGCAAGATGGAGATTGTTGAAAGTATCAATTTTTGGTCAATATGGATACCCTATATTTGAGGGATGTTTTACCCTATATAACCAACTCAAATGGAAGCAAAAGTTACATGGTTGGAAATCTTATTCTGAGACATTTCCAATGGTATATGGAAGTCCCTCTAACTCCCTATGAATGAGGAGATATGAGTTTTTCCATTTGATAATCCAACTAGAAAATTGAGGTTGGCTTAACTAATTTTTGGGGACAAAATTACTATAAATACAAGATATAATTTTTCATTTTTAGTGCAACTAATGAAGAAATCAAGTCTAAGGTGCACTCAAGGTGGTAGGGTGTCTTTTTGGTGTGCAAGGGAAGTCTAAAGGATTTTGTTAAGGTTATTCTTGTTCTCAAGGTATGCTATGAGGTTGTGATGTTTCCATGAGTGGATGTTGTTGTTAATGGACATTGTCGTGAGTACATGTTTCCATTAATGGATGTTTTCATGAATGGATGTTGCCGTCATTGGATGTTTTTTTCAGTGATTACATTACGGGAATGATTCTATGAGGCTTGCTATGGTTTGAAGGTTTTTCTACATAATGAAGCATGATGGTGAAGTCAGAGGTACTTTGTGTATGAAGATCTTGGATTGGTGATATTTCATTGAGTTGGTGTTTAGTTGAGAAGATTGGTATCTTCATTTAGAAGGTTGGTGCCTATGATTTAGGGAGTAGGTTCTTCCTTCCAGTTGGAGCTGGTATAGTCAGGGGGTTGGTGCCTCCTTCCAGTCGTTGTTGGAAAATCAGGGAGTTGGAGCTTCCTTCACGTTGGTGCTTGTAAATCGGGGGGTTGATCCAGATTTATGAGAGGAATGAAATGAAACATAGATCTATAAAATTAACACAAATATGCAAATAAAAATAACAAAGATACAATGTAGATTAACTTCTATTCAATAAAACAATCTGCTAAAACTGTAAAATGTAGAATGAAACAATCTTGCTCGAATGGTGGTAGCTAATCTCGGAGAAGAGATGCAGTAGCTACATGCATTCACCCGAGCGCATTACAATGAAGCCTCTAGGACTTTTTAGCATAAATAAGTAATCATAAATCCCTAGACATATAAAAACCTAACCCTAGGAGATGAAACAAAAAATTCATGTGGGCCCCAATGGGGTAAGATGGTACATCAACTTCCGAGGGTCGTAACTTTTGCATACGACCTCCGTTTTAGGCGTACACAATCCCATTAGAAAGGTATATCCAACAAATACACATTATGCCGTCACACTCTAAATTTGAAAACAATGTGACTGTGGTGGGCCCAAAAAACGTTGTTTAGGGCCTCAAAATGGCCTCGGAAATTTAGGACTTGAAAAGCTAGAAAAAATGCCAAGATGAAAATTATATGTGAGCCAGTTGGAAGAGATAGGTGGCCACCTATATCCACCTGGATCATTGGTTCCTCCTTCCAGTTGGCGCTTCCTATGAATGTAATCTTAGCTTGATATAAGAAAACCGTTCTGTGGTTTTCTCTCATTTGGGTTTCCACGAAAAAAAATCATTATGTTCTATGTATGGTTTTTTGTGATGATGAATGACATTTTTAATGGTTAATTTTTACATGATGTTCTTAAATTTAAAAATGATAAAAAGTGCTCAATATTGATTCACCCCTCCCACTCTCAGTATTGGTGAATATTCTAATATTTGGTATCATATTGGGTTCCTTAAGGAATAGTCTAACCACTAGAAGGAAGATCATGGATAAGCAAGGAGAATTTACCAAAAATGGAACACCATTGTTTTATGGGAATAATTATTCCTTTGGAGCATAATAATGAGATCATTTTTGCATGCACATGGATTTGATGTTTGGCAAGCTGTAGTAAATGGATACACTGCACTAGACCCCCCCCCAACAGATAATACTGGGAAAAATATTAGTGAATATAATTTAAAGGATATGAATTCCATTCTAAGTGGTCTAACAGGTTCATAATTTGCTAAAGTTATGCATTGTGATTCTACAAAGGAAATTTGGGACAAGCTCAAGAATGTCTATGAAGGAAATGTAAAGTCTAAGGGGCCAAGCTTTAGACTTACAAAGGAAAATTTGAACATCTGAGAATGAAGGAAGATGGAGATATTACAACTTATTTTCTCTGAGTTGATGAAATTTTGAATACTATAAGAGGTTTGGGAGAAAATATTGAAAATTCAATTATTGTGCAAAATATACAAAGATCTCTCCCAATGAGTTTTGACCCTAAAATATCAAATCTAGAAGAAAGAAAAGATTTGGCTACATTGAGCATGGATGAATTACATGAAATATTTACAGCATATGAAATGAGAACATAATAGGAAAATCCATCTAGAAGGGAAGAAACTTTCAAAACCTCTAAGATGACAAGAAAGAG
>SNQJ01S0120621.1:10814-25261 GCA_010110895.2 Picea sitchensis | reverse complement strand
CATTTTTGAGCCCCAACATATGGCATGGTATAGGACATGGCCAACTCGTATATCTCGAAGATAAAATATGTCGAAGACAAAATCGATGGGTCCAATTCTTCCTAAAATTGTTCCCCAAACATGTAATCAAATTGGGGAAAATATTATAGAAAATCAACACGTTTGATAGAAGAAATGAACTGGTTTAGCACATTTTCTGTCGTGTTCTCCTGAAGTGCCTAGGCATGGTCACTTGGAAATATGGGTTCTTCCTGGTCCTCATTATCATATGGACATTCAAGCCACCATATATTCTACATGATAGGTTGAGCTAGAGGGTATATGGTGAGCTTGTGGATAGAGAGTCCATTTGAGATGGTCATTTCTCTCTCTCTACAACCAATAAATGCATTGTCTGTGGCTAACCAAGGTCTTCCCAAAATGATGGGATGGCCTTTGGTAGGATCCTTTGAGTGGTTAACAAGAAAGTCTATTGGGTACTCCCATGAGGCTAAAGTAATGATGATATCATCCAAAATTCCTTCAGGTATAATCCTAGTCTTATCTGATAATTCCAAAATGGTTGGGGTAGGCCTAATAAGAGGTTTTAAATGTAATTTCTCCAAGGTAGTAGTAGTCATAACATTGATGGATACCCCTAGGTATATGAGAGTGTTCCCAATGGAAACCTCATTAATGGTTATGGTCACTATGGGATTTCCTGGGTTCCCGTATTTTTCTACCTTAGGCTACTATGATATGTACTCAGAAAGTTCTCCTATCAAATGTACTATAGGGGGGTCCTTTTTCTTCCTACTTGGCTTCTTAATACACAATTCTTTGACTACCTTACTGTAGATTCGAATATCCTTCATGGCTTGAAGCAAGGGAATCTTGACACAAATATTCTTCAATTCATTCAAGATGTCAAATTACGGTCATGTGGTAGGTTTCTTGATTACTAATCTTTCTGGATAAGGAGGGGCCTTCGTAATTTGTGAAGGTTCATTTTGGGGAATCTTAGGTTCTTGGTCCTTAGGAATAATAACATCTTTCCACCTAGTGTCATATGTGGGTTGTTTGGGAATTTCCTTGTCTTCTTCTTCCTGGATGACTATTGAAGGTCTTTGTCTGTCCAGAACTTTTCCTGACCTTAGTTGAATCTCCTGTAGTGGAACAAGAGTAATAAATTATGTCAGGAAGGCCTACATCTCAACATTGTGAAGAGGTTGAGTGGGCTTGTTATTAGGATTGGGCACTGGTTGTGCTGGTAGTAGTGTTGGTCTTGGGGAGCTTGCATTATGATATTGTTGCGGTTGTTGTTGTGGAATATGAGGTAAAGGTGGTGGAAAAAAACCTAACAGAAGCTGCAGAGTGTTCAGTGGAAACTAAGGATAAGGATGGTTGGATATAGGGATAGGTGGAGCTTGAGGGTTTCCTTGGTTATGACCTCCTCTCCATCCTTGAAGCCAAGGATGTTGGTACTGTGTAGACCAATTTTTCCAACTTGGTGAGTTCCACTTTTGCTATTGATAATAGGGTGGAACTTGAGATTGTGGATCTGGGTATGTAGGTTGGTTCATAGGCTGCCATGTCCTCCTATATGTATAAGAGGACTCCCCAGGATCCCCACTCCTATAGATGGATACAAAACCAGGAAATGATGGAGATTTCTCAGTTGAATGGTCTTCTGTGCAGAATCCACAAAATGAAATGTTATCTAATGACCATTCCCTTGAGGAATGCTTCCTCCTGCATCTTGGGAAATATATGCTCATTGCTGCATTTTCCTCCTATTTATTTTTAATTTTTAGGGTGTTCAACTGGGAACCTATTGTTCTTAATATATATGTATTGAATTTCTCTAAAAGGTTCCCTATCTCTTCTCTTGTGATACAACCTAAACTAACTGGTTTTAAGTTTCTACTATAAGGATCCTTAACATTCTTTCTTGTTTTATCTCTACTCCTTGAGTAATTCTTACACATTTCACATATTTCGCCAAATTCCCTCTACTGTTTTAGCTCTATCAAGTTAAGAATCTCTAGGTATTATTCTAAAATTCCCTTAAGGAAAAGAGACCTAACTGCATCCTCTAGGAGGTCATGGTATTTTGACTTCTGGGAGATGTATGCAAACCGTTCCATATAGTCCTCAATATTCTCGTCTTCTAATTGTTGGATTTTAAAAATATCGCTACAAGATTCTTTGGTCTTACAATAGTCATGGTATTTTTTAAGAAATATATCTTTCATGGATTCCCAAGACCTAATACTAGATTCTCCCAACCCCATGAACCATCTTAGTGTAGAGTCTTTGAGGGTGACAGGAAAGAGTTTTAGTTTCTAGGCATGTTGTAGGTAGTTGTAGCTCCTACACAAGATGTTGAATTCAAATAGGAAGGTATATGGATCTTTGTTGCTTTCACCGTAAAAGGTGGGCAATGCTGAGAGGGGAATATTTTTCATATTGACATTCGGTGTGGTGTCCAAAATTGGAAACCTGAAGGTAGTTTCGGTTTGGTTTCCAACTTCTTCTTCCTCCCCGTGCCTTACATTGTTGTGATCCTCCCTCTCATCCATACTGGTTTGGTTTCCAAAAATAGATTACTTAAGTGGTTTTATTTTTGAAGAGAACAAGGTATCCCTCTGATGGGAAGCTCTTCCTATTGCTTGGTTGTTTGGGACTCTACTTGAGCCAGTTGAGGTTATTGGTGCCAAAGTTTTTGTATCAAATTGAGAGATAATTATGTTGGTTGAACTACCAAACAAGGTGTTCACTTGTTCAGGGTCTATGATGTCTTCAAAGTTAGGATCTCCTAATGGTGGTAAGAAAACAAAGTTTTTATTCTTTGGTTCTGTGGAAGGCTAGAGTGGTCTTGTCTCCTATCCCAATATTACCGATGCTTCAATTTTTTGTTCTATAGTGCTCCCCGTCTTAGTCTCTTCATAGACAACTTTAACTCTTTGGGTTGAGCTAGCTCCTATCTTTCAATATCGGTCTGCGGAATTTATGAGTGGAACATTCCTTCCCCCAAAAAGGTTGGAAGGAACCTTGGTTGAAAGATCTAATTTAGATTTAATGTATCTACCTTTTGGGTCTCTAGGTCTATTCATGAAAGTAAACAAAAATAAAAAAGAAAAACTACCATTGGGTTTGGGAGAACCCGCTATAGCAGATGCGTAGATTCTTACCTCTCGTCTTAAAGTTCCCCTACCACCAAGCTAATGCTACAGTTTAGAAATGATTTATTTCCTAACTATTTTCTACCTTGAGACAACACCTCGACAATGATGCCAAAAATGATGGGTGTTCTATATGCACTAAAAAAAACACTAAAAACCCTCAATTAAATTGTCAACCTGGGGTAAGTAAACTTAGAGTTGTAGCACTATATGTGCCGAGGTAGAAAGGATAGAGATAGTATAGTCTAACTAAGGAAATGGGCTATTGAAGGGCTAATCTATTCAAGCAAAGGCTATTAATGATCAAACCCTACTAAGAAACTTAAACTATTTATCCTAAGTAAATTTTGAACAAAGGATCGATGGATAGTCCTAAGAAATAAAATGAAAACCCTACTTGAAGCACATTAACTCAATCATTATAATGAGAAAAAGAAAAATATCTATTTAATCCATCTAATGAGCAATAACAACAACAAACTACTTTAATTAACCTACTCAAATTCAATAAGCAACTATCCTATTAAAGAAAGTAAATAGACAAGCAACTACCCTATCAAAGCAAAATAGATAAGAAAGTAACTACCCTATTAAAGAAAGTAAACAAGCAAGCAACTAACTAACTAACCTATGATAACTTATATAGCAAGTAAACTAATCAAAATTACTCAATAAGCAACTAATCAAACTAATAAGAAAGTGAACTCTATTCTTAAATTAAACTTCACAATTACTTCTAATTTATAAAAGGAAATCTCAATCTACTAAATTCAAAGCATCCTTACAATAAAAGTAATCTACGAAAAGAAAACTATTCTACCAAAGCAAGAAACTATTCTCTAATCTACAAAAGCAAGAAAACTCAAATATAGTGTTGATTATTATGTCTTCGGTGTCTTATAATATCATGATGGCATTTAACAATTAACGATAGCTCAAGAGGGATAAAATCAATATTGACTTCGATAGCAAAGTGAAAAGTGTGAATTAGACAATCCAATGAGAACTTAGCCATTATAGAAGAAACATCAACTACCTTGCATATCCATGTGATTATTCAATCATGTATTAATCATCAACTATATAAAAACACTATTCTATTAAATTCAATTGCATTCTATGCTAGTAAGAAAATTCATACTACTTAAAGATTCATAACTGAAAACTAAACTTAATAATCAAACTTCAAATTAAAATTGCAACCTAGATCTAGAAAAGGAAATTGCATAAAGTAAACTAAACTAATCCTATTTTAACAAATTAAATTGCAAATGGAAAATACTCATAAAGACATAACTTAAATCCTATTTCTATTTCAGCATATGACAAGAAATTAAATGAGCAAACTAATTAACAACTAGATAAGAAAATTTAAATANACTAAACTAATCCTATTTTAACAAATTAAATTGCAAATGGAAAATACTCATAAAGACATAACTTAAATCCTATTTCTATTTCAGCATATGACAAGAAATTAAATGAGCAAACTAATTAACAACTAGATAAGAAAATTTAAATAGCAATCAAATAAGCAAACTGGAAATGAAAACTAAAATTGACAATTATCCATCCACCGAAACTTGCCAAACAAACCATAAACTAAAAACTATGTTTTAACTCTATTTTTAAATTCTATTTCAGAGTAAAGAAAATCTAGCTACCATATGATTATACACATGGTTAGCATCTAAAAACTTGCAAGTCCATTTCCTATCAAATAAAATATCATTACATATTAACACTAGCTTCCATAATAACCTGCAAAACTGAATTAAAGCAATTAAATTATGAACAACAATTTACATAGTAAATGAACATGATAAAACTCATAAATAGAAAATAAGAGGAATGATGATTACACTATATAAATTCACAAGATAATCGACTAAATATTCACCCAGACTATTGGTGGGCCCCCAGCAGGTCATGGCTACTCCTCAAAGATGAATCACGAGCTCAAGCAACACAAATTCAACATTAAAATGAAAAATGCATTTTTACACAATTTTAGCAAAATATGTCTGAAAATGGAAAAACAGAGTTGAACTATCTTTTTCTCTCTAACACCTATTTGTCTGACCACTGAGGTGGTATTTATATATTTTCAATATGAGAGGTCGACCACTGGAAGGGTCAACCTCCTCTAAAAACAACAAATCACATTCAATGTGTCTTAATTGCCGGTGGCTTCTAGAAACAAGGCGATCCAATGAACGTCCAACATAACAACCCAATCTGAGTTGTTAGAAGCTCAGTAGTTGGAGGCCACAAGCATAAGGAAAACCCATGTCTTTGATTCTCCCATCGTTGGTTGTCGATATGATAACCACCAAATCACCCATGGTTTTAGTGTAGGACGGAGTGCCAAACAGAGTGTCGGATGGAGTACCGGACAGAGTTCCAAATAGAGTACAGAACAGAGTGTCGGATGTCAAAACGACTTGTGATTTTTCCCTGTGACACATAGAATGTGAATTAGTTTTATGAAATCATTAAAATATGTTGAATTATACTCAAAATCATCATAAAACATAAATCATACATACCTGATATGAATCATGGCGATTTAACACAAAATCTCTTCAAAACTCTCCAAAACAGGAAAATGCACATACAATATTGGCCAAAAAAGATCTAATCAACATCATTAAACTAACCATATTGTGGGCCCAACAAGCTCATGAAAGTCCCAAAGCATGGGGTTGTGAAGGGAGTTGGCCCACAGTCGTAGTGTGTGGTCACATCAAGAGAGAAGCCTAGCATAGAGAGCTAACATTGTTGGCGTTGAATTTAGAGAGCACTAAGGAGAGGGTCTGAAGGTGCCAAACAACTTGCGCCAAGAAAAGCAGGACCTATCATAGATTTTTAGGTTCCAAGGAGGAATCTAAGGAGTCACTCCAACTCCAAATATCGAATGATCCTAGACTGGGAGGTCGAGAAACCCCGAAGGAGGGAAGGGGGTTTGCGTTAGGAGTGGTATCAGAGCTTGATTTTCTCTCGAATGAAGAGGAGGATATAGAACAGATACTCTAATACCAGGAGTGGTATTAGAACTTGTTTTGTCTACAGATTGTAGGAAAGGGAGATATCAGAGTCGATGAAGAATTGACTTCTGTAGGCAAGGGGGACAGAGTACAATGCTCTATTGAAGCTATTGCAAGGTGTCTGAAAGATGTTAAACAACCAGGTGGGCTACAAGTGAAGCGATATGGCCATTGGAAGTCATGAGCATGATCAAAGGAGAGTATTCCCACAGAAAATCAAAGCAGAGATAGACAAGGAGCTCAATGAAATCTGATCCCAGATGGAGAGGCTAGCATTCAATATGCAACAGGAGGCAAAGGTGCACTGGAGATACGAGTGGCCTTTGAAGAGGACAAACAAGTGGCTTGTTCATAATTTGTTGGCTAGAGAACAACTACAGATGTTAAGAAAGTGGCTAAGGCATGCGAAAAACCTCACTGATGAGGGAAAGAGGCCTGGAAAGGGTCTCGTATATTGCCAGGTGGGCAATGAGAAGGGATCATTGGATCTCGTAAACTGCCAGGTGGGTAGGAGAGACATCCCAAATTGTTAGGTGAGCAAGGGGGAAGAGATGAGCTCAGTTGAGAGTTCACATCAGGGGGTGTTGACAGATGAAGAGGAGTCGGAGAGAAGGTCTCGCTGAAGGGATTATTCACACAGAATTGTGGGTCATGTGAATGAAGATGATGATAAGTTAAAAACTTCCACCATCGAGGAAAATGATTAGAGGACCATTCTGATCATTGGAGGAATCGATATATTCCTACCAAGAGTCTGAGGAGAGGCTAGCATAGACATTGCAGGTGCAACGGAAGGACAACAAGTTGAGACTATCATGAAGGAGGAGGAATAGATACTGAAATTTGTCCCAACAGAAGAATTCCCAATTGAGTTACTCGCTTAGTGGGAGTTGGAGTTAAAGGCACTAGAGGATTGGTTGGACAGTCCAGAACTAGAAGGTGGTTGCCAAAAGATAGCCATGCCAGAGGAGACACACCAACATGAGTTGCAGCTGGAGGAAGCTAGAAAGGAACCAACCGAAGGACTGACAGGAGTCGATCTGTCAGAATTAGTAGCTGAGCAGAAGCCCGGTGATGAGGAGACTGCAGAAGAAGTGCAACGAGCTGGTCTGCAATAAAAGGGTTAGTCGATGGAGTAGTTGGATGATATGGTTGAGGAGATAAGTAAGCTTATGTTGGAGTTGACAAAAGAAGTGGTTAGCATGAGGAATCTGGACAAAGGGAAACCTGCATGAGCAACGAGGATGATGAAGGAGCAAAAGAAGCAAAGCAGAGGATCCAAAAGACAACTCCAGGAGAAATTTTGGGATCCAGGAGGATTTCAACCATGATGGAAATCTCATGAGGAGGAGATCATGATTTTCGTAGCCGTGGAGTATGATGCAGGAGCATCGCTCCACCTCAACACACGCCAGCCAATTAACTTGTAGGGTGCACATTCAAGAAAGGGAGAGGCACCTCCCTCTCATTTTTCCTCGAGAATCCAAGGCGTGATCTAGACATTTAATGATGACAAGCTGGAATATCCAAATTGTTGCTTCGCACAAGCTAGAGATAAGGTCATCATTAAGTGGTTGATAGCATGAGGGATCTACATCCGATTTGGAGCAGATTTCCATAATTGTAATTTTCCCATTAGACAGGCGTTTTGAATGGTGATTTCACACCACTAATTTAGCTTGCGAGGGAAGCTCGTTGAGCCCCTCTTGGATAAATATTTGTATTGTTTCCAAGTAGAGGTTGTTGTAGGTAGAGGTTGTTTAAGCTAGATGAAAATAATTGTAAGCCAAGTTAGGAGAGTTTATGAGAGCCGAGACTCAGTTGCAGTCTGGACTCCACTATTATAATTTGACATTCCACCATTAATATAAAATGACAATTTTTCCTGTTATCAATTTCCGTGTAATGGATGTTGTGTTATGAATGTCATTTACATGCATTTGAATTGTAGATGAGTGTTAGAAATCATCTGCAAGGATAGAGATACAATTTTATATCTGTGAGTGTGTTGAACTAAGTCTGGTTCTCTAGGATAAGTTTAAGGAGTACGCGACAGAGAGAGGAAAATTTGTGAGCCAACGCAAGGAGTGTGTGTCTAAAATTTGTGGAGTCAGAAGAGAAACTGCCAGGAGGGCATACCAGGTTAATTCACAGACTCGGGGAGAAATTTCAAGGTGGTTAAGTACCTTGGAAAGAAATACTGTGTGGGAGGAAGCAGAGTTCAACATTACTGAACACTCTAAAACACTCTGCCAGGAGGACATCGAGCTAGTGTGAGCATGCGCAAGAACAACATGGTTGGAAGTGTTGGAACCCTTAAGAGAATCCAAAAATTATTGAACATTCTGAGGAAGGAAGGCTTTGCAAGAGTGCATTGACAAAGGGAAGGAGATGCCTTAAACCCTTCCAGAAAGCTGAAGGAGAAGCCGTCAAATAATGGAGTTGAGCGCAAGGAGTGTGCCCAAGATACTATAAGTCCATATTACAAGCTCAGGAGGAAGAGTGAGAAGTTGTCAAGAGGGAAAAATAAAGTCCACAAATAAACGATGAACTTTGAAGGTTTCAAGCCGAGCAAAGTCTCAAAAGAGTCTGCACATAGTTATGCAAGGAGTGTAGAAGAAATTTGAGAACAAACTAAGTCTCGAACGAAATAATTTGTGCTAAGTGTGCAAAGGGGTTGAGGACTTTCTGAAGTCCCGAAGGCTAGAAAATCATCCATCGTTGGAGGAGACAGGTGGCAGAAGATCGAGAGGTTCGGGAGCAGGAACTTTGAGAGTTTTTTTAGAAGCAAACAAAATTATTCACGAAGTCGCAAGGTGCAAAGTGATTCTGGACCATTGAATCCAGAGGACACGTGGGAGAGATCCATGCGTTTTGGAGGAATAATCCTTCAAGAAAAGTGCGGAGAGAATACTTGAAGTGTTGGGAGTTGAAGAAATCATAGTCGTCCAACGAGATAGGACACATGGATTTGGGATTGACACTTCGTTGATTCACAAGTTGGAAGGATAGAGTCAAGAGAAGAGAGGACTCGTGAAGTCTAATATTACGATTTGATTGTAGTCATTGGTCTCAAGAGGAACGTGGACCATAGATCTAATCCCGAAGAACTCACCGATTCGAAAATCGGGAAAAGGGAGTAAGCAACTCATGAAAGTCCGGAAGCACAGGGTCGCAAAGGGAGCTAGCCTATGGTCGTAGTTCGTGGTCACATCAAGAGAGGATCCTAGAATAGAGATCTAACACTGTTGGTGTTGAATTTAGAGAGCGCTAAGGAGAGGGTCTGTAGGTGCCACACAACCTACGCCAAGAAAAGAAGGACCTGTGATAGAGTTTTGGGTTTTAAGGAGTCGCTCTGACTCAGATATCGAACGATTCTAGAACGAGAGGTCGAGAAGCCCTGAAGGAGGGAAGGGGTTTTTCTCCAATAGGTATTAAGTATGAGGGACCAAGGATGATTTTATATATATTATATGTAACTGTGAAAAAGAAATAAAAAGAAGAAAGAAATTACATAAGTGTGTACATGCATAAGAGACAAGGAAAAAAGAAAAATATAAACAACATCGTCAAGATACACATGTGAGACTGAAATCAGAAATCAGATTTTTATATTGATTTATTTTTGAGATACAAAGTTGAGTTCTCTTTACAAACCCCTGCGAGGGTAGGGACCAAAGCCAGATTTAGAATCCCCTGATGGGAACCATACAAAGAGACTCTGACAACAAAATAAAACCGAAGCTAAATATCTCGATCATCTTTCCACAAAATACTGTCACTTAACTCTGCAAAATATTCTTTATTAATCATGAAATTTAATCCATAAACAAAAAAGAACAAACAAACCATCAAAGATAAATCACACACCTTTAAAGACAAGCTGATGGAAAATATGATTCAGTTTTGAATCATGTTTCCTTTAATAATACCCTATTGTCATCAAGATGGTTAATCCTTCTAGTAAACTCAGAATGCATGAATGAGGGAAGTATCTCCCAAGTACAAAGCAAACCTTATAACATAAGTTCTCCTTTTATTCTCTCTTACTCTTTTGTCTATTCATTTCATTGATCTTTTATTCTTTATCAATAAGTTATGGTAGTTCAACTACCTTACTTTTGTTAAGCTTAATTAGCATAACTAATTTGTTGAGACAAATAATTAATTATATATAAATAAGGGTCTATTTAAATAATAACTAAATAGGCGGGACCCCTTGTCACTCTAATTTTCATTTCTTTAATAATCATCAAAACATGAAGTATAATACCCCAAATATTTAATTCAAATATCTTCCTTGTAACTCCCATCCTCATATTAATAATCAAATATTTTAATACCAACAAAATAGAACATGACTATATCCAAAATAGAATTATATCCATGTTGTCCAAAACTCTGTCTAAATATGTATTTGTTGTCCAAAATATTGTCATATCAAATAAAAATATTGTCCTCAAAAGAAAATAGCATTAATATGATTAAAAACCATATTTGTTGTGAGAGGCATTTTTCTTGTTTCCACTACTTCTTTCTCTTGATCCATTTTCTGATTTATCATGTGGAACATCCTTCAACTAATGAGAACCCTATGGGTGGATTTCAGTGATGACATGGAAACAATAATCTTTGACGTTGAGATGAGAGGATATTGATTTAGAAGAGTCTTTAGAAGACTTGGGATTAACCACCTCTTTTCCTTTATCTAATTTTGGCTCAGGGATGTAAGATTTTAATATGTTGCTTGCATGAGAGGACTATACTAGCGAGGAAACATGATCAACTTGGGAATTTGAATTGATTGGAGGTGGAGGAGGGGGTAATGGAAACGACACAGTAGGCCAAGCATGGTGATGAACTACAGGTTGATGAACAATTTCTTGCCAGCCATCATTGATAGGTGGTTCTGGTTGCATAGACACATGAGGGGGAACATGAATACCAAAGAAAATTTGACGTGGTTGGAAATGAGGCCTCTCAGGTATAGGTTGCATAATTATTTGTCCAACTAGAGTCAGGGATGATTTTAGGGGCTAAATTTCGCTCATGGGCTAATTTTCCATGGTTTTTCCCCAAAAAATATTCGCTATCCTAAAAATGATTCACCCAAATTCTATAGGATAAAATTATTTTACCTTAAAAATCGCCAATATTTTATACAAACTATATAAAATCCTTAGAAATTTGAATATTTTTACAAAAAAATCGCCAAACATTTTGTAGTTGGCATATGAAGGATTAGTAAGATTCGCCAAGGTTTCTACATTTTAAAATAATTTCCATCCTTAAAATCATCTCTGACTAGATTTAAAAACCCATCTTGGAAAATTTGATTTAATTCTTGTGGATCAACGTCAAAATGTATAAAAAATCATGGCCTTCTATGGCCTCTTTGCCAATTATTTCATCTACCTCTATTTGCACCTCTTTCATTTCTGCCTCTGCTAAAGAAACTCATCCTGAATAAATATTCCAATCATGTAATGAAAAAATCTTAACAATCCATGCATCAACACCCTACCTAAATAAAATAAAAAAGTTATCTCTATTATTTACAACAGAAGCACATGCAATCCATCCATCATACTTTTAAACTCAATAATCAATTGCCATTTAAACAATGAGTGATAGGGATATTGGGAAGATGGGGGCTTTGTAATGAGAAAAAAATGGAAGCATGAACGAGAAGCAACCAACGAATACCATTCAAGAAAATGCAGAGGCAAACAATGTCTCCATATCCAAACTCCCAACACCAGTCATCATCTAACCCCCCCCCCCGTTTTTTAAATGAAATTTGTAATAACATAACAGGGGATGTTTTAAATGTATTTGGGAAGGTGATGGGCATATAATGAGTGGAAAGTGGGATAATGAACGTGAATGAAACAATTAATGTTCTATTACATGAAATAACATTTATTGAAAAATTGACATTGCCATCATTTGCCAAAAAAAATTCTCTGTTAACAATTCAAATCCAAGACACAACAATTTTTATAGTGCTCAATATAAAACCCAATGAAAATGTCAGGACTGTCAAACTTTACCATTTTCATTTCCCATTTTTATTTTTATTTTTTAGATATAGATGTCCATTAGCAAAACGTTGTGTAAGAGACTGTTTAAAAATTCATTTGAAACTAGATTGCCTCAAGCCAGCATGGGAAGCTAATGAAACAAATATAAATCCATTGACCTTTCACTATACAAAACTTATATCACAACCCCAATACTCGTCGCATAAACAGATTGGGTTCGAAACCCAATTGTGGAGCTAGCTAGTGCGTTTTTCCTAGAAACCCTATAACTTCAAAATCGACATTACCCTCACAGATAAATAGAAAGTGAGCCAAGACCTCACATATATAACTGATATTTTCCATTGTTGAGTCAACACAAAACAAGTATCAAAATCCCTGGTCAAATTCACTAATTGCCATATATCGGATACAAAGCATAGTCTCGGCAAACATAAGGGGAAAATATTAATAAGGGGTTTGAAAAAAAAAACAACCATTTCTTTCCACAATAAACTTTCCATAGACTTCCCAAGGTGGCCACAAGGAAATATGCATGTCTCAAACAACAGGATGATAATTCGAAAGAGCTGCAAGTCTTCCAAGGACTAGGTAAAGGGTATGGCATTATGCAATAATCACCAAAACCCAATTGTTCTTTTATTTCATAGAGAAAACCCTTCGAATTTTAATGACCAAATATGGGAGAAACCTAAATTATTTTCCATAATTATTTGCCAACAGTCATAACAAAATAAGAAACATCCATTTTGGGTGCAATACAAACCCATATTTCAAACAGAATGGAATGTCGAACATCATTCCCATCTTGAAACATTTAAATGCCAACAGGAAGAAAACCCATTTAAATGTAATTTTCACAACCATAATATCCACATATATCCATTCTAATCTTCGGAAAGCAAACACACTCTGTAAGAAAATCTAAGAGACAACATCATGATTTTATTCAGGGAAAATCTATGGTTCATGAATGGGGAGGTAAGAGCCAACATACCTGTAAGGATAATGCCATAAATCCAACAAGCACCACTATTGTTTCAAAGTCCGAGAAAAATAGAGACAATACTAGCAAAAGAAACCAACACAAGTGCAAAACAAGTGAAGGTGGCGAGCTCGAGGTAGGGTAAGAATGACGTGCAGTAATTGCACGTTGTTTCCCACATTAATTTTCACCCACCACAACCAAGTATGGAGCACACCCAAACCACCATAACATTTTCACAAAGCACATAGTTAACCATATGTATCAAATTCACCACCAAACATATTAATTCCATTTTCCAAATTGACTCGACCTCCTATAACCATTCTTTACCACCAAAACAATCATGTCCCACATTCCTTTCTAGTGACGGATTATAATTGCACACAACATATCAATTTTCCATAACATATACAAGTATACCATAAGTGAAATAAACCATAACTTGCAATGTGGATCATTCTTGAAGTTTGAACAACATGCCAAAATATATGTGTAGTGAGAATAAACTAATATGCTTATCAAAACAAACATTTTCCTCCTCTCTATCTTTTCAAATTAAATTGCTAGTACACTTATCATTCATCCATTTCACATGGAAACCGACTTGAATTTATGTGTTTATTCTCAAACCGTAGAATCCATTTTTGCAAGTTAGTCATGAGCACAAATCAAATAAGTGTCTTTCATCATTATTAATCGTAAGTGGGTCCCACCTATTTAGTTTAATTATTATATATATATATAAGTAATAAGGCATTGCAACCCATTTGCAAGCATGGATTCCATGTTGCGCTTTTGGGTGTCAACAATGTGATACCCTATTGTAGTCAAGGTTTCTGGTTTATCTTTTGCATATCACATATTCTAAGATATCTCTCTCAAAGAGAGATTTGTATTGACATTGTACTTGGTTGAAAAATCTATACTGAAGAATTTTTGTTGGGTTTACTTTCCTAAGAGGGTTTCCTAGATAAATCTTGTGTATACTATGAATGTCTTTCTTTCAGTGATTCTCATGCATGCAATTATCGTTATAACAATTAAAATTTAAAGAAATATGAATACACTTAACTTCTTAAGAGGAATCTCAACATGGTATCAGAGCTACCCTGAAAGAGGCCATTTTCATAGTCTAGAGGAACTCTCTATGGAAGATAATACCATAGATAGACTCGCATAAGCCTAGTGCACCTTTTCCCTAGAT
>SNQJ01S0120620.1:12589-31784 GCA_010110895.2 Picea sitchensis | reverse complement strand
TAAATGGTTAATAATCTACACTAACTGATTCACCCCCCCCCTCTCAGTTAGTTCATACCTGTAACAACAATTTCTCCCTTATTGCGTTGAAAAGAATCATATTCAACCACAAAAGTGTTGATTTCATGTTTGATACCATCCCAGAAAAAAGAACGTTTGAACCTTTCATAGGTTTTGGTAAACCCTGAATACCCAACTTTAGGTGAAGCATGAAGCTTAGAAAGCAATGTGGATTTAAGTTGCGATTGGTTTCATAAATAGAGATAACCTTGGTAGTGAAGCTCATTATTGTGCCAATAGTACCCTAGAGAAATTGGAGAGTTTTATTTAAATTGCTAGATGGGGTGAGATATTTTGGGATCTTGCAACCATTACCGATGAGCAGACTGGAGACATTAATTTTCATACAACAAAAGAGAGGAAAAAGAGGTACCATTCTTGTTACACATCAAAATTACTCAATTCAATAAGTGTCGTCATTACAAGTGTTGTAAGTGTCGCATCTTGACCGCAAGTGTCGTAAACATCATGTTTCCATCTTTCCTATGTCGTGCCTCTAACAACATCATAAGGACACTTAAGACACCTCAAATACTAGTTTTGAAGAGGAGAAATCAATTGACAAGGAGTGTGAGCCTTTTGCCACTGAAAAAGCCACTCAAAAGTCAAATGTGGAAAGGAGCGCTCCCCTACATACTATCAGGGAGCGCTGGTGCTATGTGCCCTCTTCCAGGGGAGCGTTCCAATGCTTTATGTCCCTTTTGAGGGATCACTGGCCTTTTTTGGGAGAAATTTGGTTTGTTGGAGGAAATCAGGGAAGAATCCCCTCAATCTTTGAAGTTGGTTGGATCCGAATATGAGTTCAAGGCATGATCTTAGGGAAGATACACAACTGAAGGAGAGGAATCCTCAACTTATCCCAAATATATATCACGTGGTTGGGTCTCTCCAAGATTATATAAGGAGGCCTTCTCATCGTGAAAGGTACATGAAAAGATTGGAGGTATGAAACCTATGATCTCATAGGCAACATACAATAGATGGAGATTGAGAATTACACAAAACTTATGATCCCATAAGTGATATGCTATTGAAGCATAATCAATGTAGATTACTTGAGCAAAGGGATTGTACAAGGAGAGATGGAAGAAGTTGTTGCACCTTCATCAGAGGATTGTAAGTATTCTTCATTTGTTCTCATTAATATACATACATGCTTGGCCTGTTTCTTTCAAGTTTATGTTTGTTCCACATGAACGTGTCTTCAGTAGATAGATATGTATTTGAGATAATCTTGGTAGAATAGGAAGCTTGTTGTATCCTTGTTTGTTCTATAGGACCTATCGAGGAGATTTCGATTGAAGCTTAACTTGGACTTTGCGAGGACAAATGCCATTTAAAAAGGTACACTTTTCTTCTTCCTCTTCATTCATTAGCTTAATTAGATCTAAAAGGATGTCAGTGACCAATGATAACACCCTTTATGTCTTGGTTTTAGGGGTCTAGATACCAAGAGGGAATCCGCTTGTCCAGAGGAGGATTCATCTGTAATAGAAATTGGTGACTCCACTGGGAAAGAGCTTTGATTTTTGTTTCCTTTCCTAGGTCTTGTTTTGGCCCTTTTCCCACTTCTTGACCTTCTCCATATTGTCTTTGATTGTTGGATCCATTTGATTGGCTCTTGATTTCATCACCTTCAAATTGATTAACTAAGTTTGCTTGATTCTTTGACTTTCTGGGCATTGTTTTGAATTTTTAGAGGCCAGCGCCCCCCTACCCTTGTTATCAGATTGCTGGCGCTCCCTAATGGTCTTACACAGAGCATTGGAATTCTCTGGTGCCCCTTACACCAGAGCGTTACCCCTTTTCTGTGCAAAATCCTCTAGGGTTTCATTCTTTGAAGTTCAATTTTTTCTTTTGGCACTTGCTCAGAGTCTTATCATCTTAGTACATCCTTGATTTGGCCTTCAACACTCTGCTTTCTAAGAATTGATCACATTTTTTTGGAATTTTGACATTTTTCTTCATTACCTAGAAGTCACTCTTTGTCTTTGTTGATTTAGAGTCAACTTACTGTAGTCTTCTCATTTATCTGACTGAGTGGAAGCTTTTGTGAGGAAATTCAAAGTTCTATGCACCATTCCATTTGATCTTTGAGGTCATTTTCCCAAGAAATTAAGTTTTGAGTGGTTTCTCTATTCTCCCTATCTTTTCTTGGATTCTTATTCGCATTTTATTGTCTTCCTTGAATGCTTGCATTTAAAGTAGCATAATTGCATGTTTTTTGACATTTTGGGACATTGTGCATCTGAAATGATGAATGTTTTCTCCTTCTCGTAGCATAGTTTTCATCGAAATGAAAAGATTTCATATTCATCTCTTTGCATAAATTTTGAGTTGGTCAAAACACTATATTGTCCATGCCATTTTCCTTTTGAGTAACAACAACTTTAAAAATCAAGCACTAAACTAAAATTGATTAGACATTTTTACATTTTCTGGTAGCAAACCTACATTAGATTAGTTGTAGGGCTTTGGAATAGGTGTGAAAGATAACTTTCCAAAGATGCAAACAAACATAGTATCATGTGTTAGGGAGCGGTGAAATCCAATTGTTGCATTTTGTCCTGGGAAGCCCTTCTCACACAAGGGTCAATCACGAGGTCGCATTGAGACTAGCAGAGTTAGTCACCCTGCTTTATTGGTCTTTGTTTAGAGATTGCGTGTATTATGGGGGTCGCTTGAAGGTATACCCACAATGATGAGTGGAAGCCTTTCAAGTTGATTTCAGGCTAGATACCCTTCCCATGTGTGTGGATCAGACCGTCGACTGTTTCCCCATGCATCATTGTTTTAGTTGGTAACCTTAGTGGCCTATCTCTTTAGGGTCTTTACACAAGGTGACTGTGGAGGGGAAAGTCTTCACGGTACCTGGAATCGACGTTGGCCAGACTCACTCGGGCTCCTTAGACGATATACCCATGATTATGTGTGGGAGCTTGCACCAAGGTGTAAGTCCGTTAAGCAGGTCATCAACGTAACTTTTCCACCCACTCTATCTTAGCCCCTTCTTACTTTGTTCTTGCGACATTGGATTTAATCACCAACTAGTGTGCTCATTGTGAGAAGGTTTTGTTTGCTTGCTTGCTTACTATATTTTTAGCGTGTGCTGTTTGTTTTCCCTAGAAGAATCTAGGTTGTATCTTTATTTTTATGGCGTCAGTTCCCAGGATGACCAATGAAGGAACCCCTTTTCCAGGGGAACCCTTTGTTTTTCCTTCTTATGGAAACATTGGTCCTCCTTACATTTCTACTTTGAGCCTTCTAGGTCTCACAATTGGGTTACTGGTATGATTTTTTTCCACTACAGTGATCTTGAATGCAGGTGCTTCAGATGTAAGCACACCACCCACCCACCCACACATAAACCTCATGTCGACCTTTCACCTTCTTCATCCATCAAGTGTCCTTCCATTTCTCCTTCTTCACCTAGTGAAATCTCTAAAGCGAGTAGCCAGGTTGATAAGAAGAAGAATAAACCAAAAGAGAAGAAGAAGAACCAGAAAGGGACCAAACCTCCAACTACATCAAATGTTGGATCCAAACAACTAGCTACTATTAATAGTATTGGGAGTGTTGATGAGGTCAACAATATTAAAATGAAGAATATGAAACCCAAATTCCCTTGTAGTCTTTCTAAGGGTGACCACTTTCTGAGGGATTTACTTGGTATTCCCAAGGTCTTATATGTGTGGTCTTCCACATCATCGGCCCCTATTGGTCATGCCGGTGATGCCCCGACAACTAGTGATGTTAAGGTTGGTAAGAAGAAGACAATTGTCAAATTTCCTTGTACATTATGCAAAGGTGATCATTATTCTCACCTTTGTCCTCATATGGATGAGGCCTCTTCTCTTTTGGAAAAGCTTCAACTTTCAGCTGGTTATCATAGAATTTCCCCCAACCCATCATTAGTTGATGGAATGGTCAATCCAGTTCCATATCCAGTCAATCCGGTTGATCCAGTGGTCGATCTAGTTTCATCCTCAATTGAACCACTAACCAAGGTAGCTGATCCAGTTCCATCATCGGTCAACCCCACTCTTCATCTACAGAATGAACCCAAAGTGACTGATGCAGTTCCATCATCGGTCAACCCCACTCTTCATATACAGAGTGAACCCAAAGTGACTGATCCAGTTCCTTCCTTGGTCAGTCCCACCCTTCATCCGAAGAGTGTCAAAGTGGTCGATCCGATTGCACCATCGATCGATCCTACTCTCTCGCTAGAGAGTAAACCCGATTCTTATCACGTTTTTCTCGTTGAAACAGAATCTACCATGCCGAGGGGCATTCCTCCTTCTTATGAAAAAACCCTTCCAAGTAATGAGACTATCCTTTTTTATTGGGGTGTGCTAACTGGACCTCATCTTCCCTCTCACATGCCTTTCAAGATTACAGTAAAAGTGTGTGGTCGGGACGTTCCTCATGAAATGATAGATGAAGATTCATTTGTTAGTATTTTTTACTCTATTTCTTGGAAAGATTTGGGTTATCCTCAGCTTGTGCCTGTTACCCAGACTCTGTTCACTTTTAACAGAAGAACCAGTCACCCTTTAGGGATCCTTCCTAAGTTTCCCATAACTTTGGGAGGGAAAACTATCTTTATTGATGTTATGGTAGTCCAGGACCCCTTCGATTTTGATTTACTCCTTGGGCGAGATTATGTCTATGCCATGAAAGCTATTGTGTCCACTCTTTTTCATGTGATATATTTACTGCACGATGGAATAATGGTGACTAATGATCAACTTTCATTTGTTGGCCCTGACTTGACCATCAACCTAATAACCTCCCTAACCGGGTCTTATATGGAGTCGATATCACCCCTGCCATAGGTCAATTATGTGGTGCTATCTCCCATGACTTCAAATTCTGATGATTTGGATCTGGTAGTTGACATGGTGATCTCTTCGGTAGGGCTATTGGAGCCTGATCTCCTTACCCCTGTCGTGACCCTCGACATGTGTTACTTCCAGAGCATTGTTCTTCCATCGAGTGAAGATCTCTTGGAAGCCATGATCGAGTTTTGTCCCTTGACATGGTGTCCTTCCAGAGAGTTATCCTCTTGGAATCCATGATCAAGAAGAGGCCACGAGCATAATTTCTCTTCTCTGTGGCAAGCTCGTTAAAAAATGAAATAGAGGTTATGAGCATCGTTTTCCTTTCTGTAGCAAGCTCGTTAAAAAATGAAATAGAGGCCATGAGCATAGTTTTTTCTTTTCTGTAGCAAGCTCATTAAAAAATGAAACAAAAATATGGGGATTGAACCTAGATCCTTCAACATAGTTCTTTTCTTGTGTTAAGCTCATTAAAAAATGAAACAGTCACCTCTCATGTCAGGTCGAGTCTTTCACCAAATATCGTAGATGTTGAGTCAAGTCTTTCATTAGGTCTCATATTTGAACCTTCATTTCATCCACCCTTATCCTTTTTCTCCATGTAGTACATAAATTGGTGACAACCTCAAAGTCAGTGAATGAATTGAAGCTTGGGGGGGCATGTCTCCAGGCTTTGATGATCATTCTAGAGTTAATCCACTAGCCTTTCAAGCTGGGGGCATACCGAGCTTAGTATTTTTTCTTTCTTGCACTCGTAAAAACGTGAGAATGTAACCGAGTATACTTTTATAACTTTCATGATTGGTCGGAATAGCCACAGTTTGGTCGAAATAGACACTCTATTGACCAAACTGTGGCTATTCCGACCAATCATGAAAACTCCAACCACATAAATATTTTTAATTTTATAACTTTTTCAGACCCGTAAAGGTTATATGAAAAAGGAACCCCTTGGATTCGTATTTAATCTCTTTTCAGACTCTCTAAACATGAAAATATTGTTGAGTGATCTTGCTTCCTTTCCCACTCATTAAAAGGTTTGAAAGGTCATCTTTCAAGTGATAATTTATCTCTTTTTCGGTCTCGCGAGACTAATATTACAAAAAAGGACCACATTGGAGTCGTCTTTAAGTCATTTCCAAACTCTCTAAATATGAAAAACAACCAATTTTACCTTCTCTGGACTCGTTAAAACAATCATACATTGAAGGGCCCATATGGGATCGAACCCTTACTTCTTCCAGTTCGTTGAACAAAGGAAGAGGAACTTACCGAAGGTGAGTTATATCGAGCATGTGTTACCCTCCTCAAGCTCGTTAAACCAGAAAGAGGTACTCGTCTATCTGGATGGGGGGAAAAATTGAAAGAAGCAAGCCAAATAGTTTTTTAGAAGTTTACTAGTGACCTTACAGTCACCCTTGAACACGCCATTTTATCTTTTCATGCATTTTAGTCTATTGAACCTCTGCATTGAACCAATCCTTTGAGTTTCCTTACTCCTTTGGGTCACCTGACGTAAGTCATAGTATCCATTTCATTATCAAGTTTTGGTCCCCATCAAGTTTCTTCCATCATGCCTTAGTGTTCAAGGGAACTATCTTCCTTGAGAGTCAGCCATAAAAAATATCTTGTTTCAATACCTATGTCAGTCCATGTTCGTTTGATCCACCAATTACATCTCTGTGTCGGTTTCATGTCATTGATGGGGGATACATCAAGGCCCTCCTTCAACGAGTCTATTCCTATCAACTTCACCACATTATCTAGGAGCTAGACTTAGAAACCAGTTAGTACTTTGGCAGTTACATGCCTCAATGGCAGGCCTCCTCACGTACGACAATAGGTTTACATCATTGACCTCTGATCAAAGGATTACATGGATGTTTGAATTCATCTCATTTATTCACATTCACTGGAATGTACTAGGGTACCTTGGGAATCATTGACATCAATGATGATATTCCTTGCGCTTGTCAACGATTTACATCATTGACCGGTAATCAAGTGGTTTCTGCCATGTTCGACATCAGGACATCTATTCACATGGTTATATTCGTACTACATCGGGATTGGTAAGAAGACCCTGGGTTGAGTCATTCACTCAGATATATACTTTACCCAGGTTGAGACAGAGTTTCTCTTGAATATTGACACATATACTATCACATAGATCCACTTTGTATTGGTCCATGGCCATGTCTTGTCATCTCATATATCCACAGTGTATTTTTCATGGCTATGATCAGTTCATGTCATGGAAGTATATATCCACGTTGTATGTTTAGTGGCTATACCTTTTTGTCAATATAATTATGGATCTGCAGTGTATTCTATGGCGGCCATACCTGAAAATTCTTTATCACTTAAGCATATGTATGTCTGCCTTGGGTTTGAAACATGTACTAATATTTGTTTGATGGTTGTGTGAAAATTTTTCTAGGTTCTCCACATCCCTACCCTTTCTCTAAAAAGTCTACAAAGTACTTCAATCATCATCGTCTTCTAACTTCTCACTTTGGGGGGCAATCTGTTACACATCAAAATTAATCACTTCAATAGTGTCGCAAGTGTCGTCATTAAACGTGTTGTAAGTGTTGCATCTTGTCTGCAAGTGTCGCATCTTGAACACAAGTGTCGCAAACATCAAACTTCCATATTTCTTATGTCATGCCTCTAACAACATCATAAGGAAACTTAAGACACCGCAAAGACTAGTTTTGAAGAGGAGAAATCAATTGATAAGGAGTACAAGCCTTTTGCCACTAAAAAAGACACTCAAAAGTCAAATTTGGAAAGGAGCGCTCCCCTATATACTGTCAGGGAGCGCTGGATCTCTGAACCCTCTTCCAGGGGAGAGTTCCAACACTCTGTGTCCCTTTTGAGGGAGCTCTGGCCTTTTTTGGGAAAAATTTGGTTTGTTGGAGGAAATCATGGAAGAATCCCCTCAATCTCTGAAGTTGGTTGGATTCGCATATGAGTTCAAGGCATGATCTTAGAGAAGATCCACAACTGAAGGAGAGGAATCGTCAACTTATCCCAAATATTTCTCAAGTGGTTGGGTCTCTCCAAGCTTATATAAGGAGGCCTTCTCATGATGAAAGGTACATGAAAAGATTGGAGGTGTGAAACCTATGATCTCATAGGCAACATACAGTAGATGGAGATTGAGAATTACACCAAACTTATGATCCCATAAGTGAGATGCCATTGAAGCATAATCAGTGTAGATTAATTGAGTAAAGGGGTTGGAAAACGAGAGCTAGAAGAGTTTCTTCTCCTTCATCAGAGGATTGCAAGTATTCTTCATTTGTTCTCATTAATCCGAATATCCAAATAGCTCAGTTACCCAGTTTTGTTACTTCAGGGAGGAAATTATTTGTTCTAGAAAATACATAACGCTCTAGTGATCCGTTATAATTTGGAAGCATTTCCCCAATATATAAGGATGCTAGAGATCCATTGCATGCAAAATATCAAACATTTCCTTTTCATAGATTGATTTTCCCAAAAGTCTTTCTAAAAGTTTTTTTTGGTGAAGGCCAAAGGCCTACCCTATTTCATGAGGACATCCCCAATTCCTTTTCTGGAAGCATCATATTCCAAGAGAAAGGTCTTGGTGAAGTCTAGAAGAGCCAGGAATGGCATCATGCACATAGCCTCTTTCAAGGCATGGAAAGATTAATTAGCTACTAGAGTCCAGTTGAAGGAATTCTGTTTAAGGATATTCATGAGAGGTGCTGCAATTTTTCTTAACAAACTTGCTATAATAACCTCTTAAACCTATAAATCCACGCAAACTCTTAAGAGTTTTAGGGAAAGGTCAATCCTGCATAGCTTCAATTTTCTTAGGATCCATCCTTACACCATCCTTTCCAACAATATGACCTAGATACTCCACTTCTGAAGCTCCAAAGGAACATTTAGATTGTTTGAGGAAAAATTTGTGCTAAGAGAGGAGATGCAGAACTCGATCCACAAGGGAAAGATGGGTTGTCCAAGTTTTCCTATAGATGAGAATATCATCAAAGAAAAATATGAAAAAATTATAGAGAAAAGGACGGAAGACATGATTCATGAGACTTTGGAAGGTTGATGGGGCATTACAAAGGCCAAAAGGAATGGCCAAGAAATCATAGTGACTCTCATGAGTTCTAAATGAAGTCTTGAGAATATCTTCTTCTTTCATACAAATATGGTTGTAGCCAGATTGGAGATCAAATTTCATAAAGTATTGGGCACTACTCAATTCATCCAAGAGGTCATCAATGATAGGAATGGGAAACTTTTCTTTGATGGTGATTTTATTGAGGGCACAAAATTTTGGACACATACGCCAAGTAACTTCTTTCTTGAGTAATATAACCATAGGAGAAGAATAGGGGCTGGTACTAGGACAAATAACACTTGCTTCAAGAAATTGTTGCATGATTTTCTCAAATTCATTCTTTTGGGAAAAGGGATGACGATAAGGGTGAACATTGGGAGGGAGACTTTCGAGGATAAGTGGAATGGAATAATCATTAACACCACGGGAAGGGGGAAGTCCCTCACAAGTGGAAAAAACATCTTGGTGTTTGGATATGAGACATCGGAGGTTAGGATGCACAAAGGGTGACTCAACTGCTTTAATAGAATGTGGTTGGGAAATAATAACCGAATGACCTTTTTTGAAAATATTTTCCATGTTATGGGAATCAATGATCTGAGGGGAACCTGTTGTGATGCCTTAGAAGAGATATTGTTGTCAATCTTATTGGAATTTCATGGTTAATTCCCTAAAATATATGAGAATGGGGCCCAAAGTGCGTAACCATTCAACACCTAGAACAATGTCACAACCACTCATATTGATGGAAAACATATGATATTTCAGGTGGTACTTCCCAATTTGAAGACGTACATTTTCACAACACTCACCACATTTCATGGAATTTCCATTAACTATCATGATTTGAAAATTGTTGACAAAACAAATATAGTAATTTTGATTTCCTCATAATGTGGCGGTGAATAAAATTATGGGTGCTTCCACTCTCAACAAGGATGATTAAATTCCTATGCTTAATACAACCAATACGCTTGAGATTTTGAGTAGTAGTAGAGAAGCCCACGAAGGCATGTAATGTAATCAATGGTTAAAATTATGGTGGTTCATCAAGCGAAGTAGTAACATTGGGAAGGGTTATCTCTTTAACAAGAGATATTGCAACTTCCTATTTAGAAAAATCCTCTGAAATGACCATAAAAATCGTTTGTTCCTTACACTTGTGCCCAGGAAAATATTTTTCATCACATATATAGAAAATACCTTTGAGTTGGTGTTCAACCGTTTCTTCCCTTGTTAAATTTTGTACCTTGAGAGGAGTGTCCCGAGGGGAAAGTGGGTTGGGTTTAGGGAGGGGAACAAAAGTCAGTTTTCTACTCTAGTCCAAAATGACATGTTGTTCCTCCTTGAAACGCTTAGTTTATTCCAACCAATTCGACAGGTGAGCCTTGATGACATGGGAATGAATTTCATCCTTGAGGCCACTGATAAATCATTCTCTGAAGAAAGCATATTCCATGCCCTCCATTAGGAAATCCAAGTGCTCATAGGCAACGATAAAATATTCTACTGTGCTAGATCGTTTCAGCTTGGTCATACATGCTAAATGGTGGGTGTCTGTGTCAAAGTATTCATACAACTCAACAAAAAAATGTGACAAAACAACATACCCTTGGCTTGCATTGCAATGCCATTTCCATTATTTCCATCTTTCGGGATCAAAATAGAGAATTCCATAATGAAGCTTGGTTAACTCATCAGTGATACCATGTAGGGAGAAAAAATGTTCCATTTGAGTAACCAAGCATTGTGGTTCTAATCCACTAAATTTGTTGACATCGAATATGGGAAGATGTGGGTCACAAGGTAGGTAGTTGGAATGAGAGGGGAGAGGTTGATTGGAGTCAACACCTTTATTATAGAGAGTGGGGTCATAGGAGGAGGTAGCTTGGAATTTGGTCATGAATTGGTGGAGTGTAGAATGGACTACATTAATTTGGCCACTTAGTTGGTCTTTGACTTTACCAATGGTGCTCTGGAGCTAGTCTTAGATGATGTTTATTTTTTCATGAATGGCCATAATGTCCTTTTTTATTCTGTCCTAAAGGGAAGCCAGATCAATACTCATTTTTTGATTGGTTTCTTTTGGGTGGGTGGGAACCATGATCGAAAGAGGGGTGGGTCCATGGGGTCAAAGAAAGAGTTGAAAACCATATGCATGACAAAGATCATGGTGAAGAGGGAAATCATTGTTATTAGGACAAAAAGAGGAATCACTATGATCATGAAAAAAAGAGGATGAAAAAAGGATGAAAAATGATAGGATCATTGCGACTGGGACAAAAAGAGGAATGCAATGGGATAGGTCTCAAATAAGAGTGCATGAAGGCCCCATAATTTTTTTTCTCCTATGGAGTTATACTTCGATCTAAATAATATTGTAGTGTCGAAAGGCCTAAAATATTAACAGGAAAAAATGTATAGTAATTTCACAACTAGAATGCAAGAGGTAAAGTTGCACAAAAATAGATATTGTGTGGTCTGTTTATGTTTCCATCCCTATGGTTAAGGTATTTAGGGTTTCTATAGACAAGGGTTTTCCCTGTGCTATATATCTTTGATATACGTGCGGGGTCCAACGATATTACTCGGCCCAATATCTCATGTTACTAATTAAGGAGGCTAAACCATGCCCTTATCCATACTACTTGAATACCCAGGTACTAGATAGTATCTTCCCAAGTGTTGTTATCGATGGCACTATAGAAGTCAAGCATTCGATTGGTTCATCTATGGATGGATTTAGGTGTTAGATAAATAGGATCGTGGAGCAATAAAAATAAGACAAATGCGTTCATAAAACACAGAAGATACACAATACAATAGAGACACAGATATGGGTGGTTCAACCAGTGTGGGCTATGTCCACTAGAGAAATTGACATGTCATCCCTTTTTATTATCCAACAAATGAAGGGATACAACCTATAGCACACCAACTATAACTTCCTCTTCTTCACAATGATACATAGTTGCAATACAATTTCCCTCTTAAAAGAGGGTTTCCTTCTAGGGAAAATAACCCTAACATAAATTCTACCATCATATCTGCGAGCTTACAATATACATTTACAAAGAAAATTTTCCTTCTAGGGCTTCGCCCCTGAACCCCTGTCGGGGTCCCTCTTTCCCCCAGATCCCCCATTCGGGGGCATGAGCTCCCCGAACCCCGTAGGGGGGGAAATACCCCCTTTCAACCCTTCTGGGTGGAGGAGTGTACAATATTCCAGATTGTACAATATTCATGGGGTATAAACACAACTTAAAACAAAGACCTATGAATTAGGAAGATAACCAGGCTCCACAACCAATAATCTCCCACTTGGAGACTGATCTCAACAAATCCACCATTGTTGTATCTGCTGGACTATGATCCTTCTTGGACCTGTAAAATTCCTCATCTTCACCTTCATGCTTGAAGACCAATTGAAACTAAGTAGTAACTTAGTTTCTCCCTGGTTACTCCCTTTGTTAACATGTCTGTAGGATTCTGGTTAGTATGTATCTTTTCAAATTTCAAATGTCTATCTTCCAAGATGGATCACATCAAATGGTACCTGAGATGTATATTCTTAGTATTTGAATGGAAGGACGATTTCTTTGCAAGATGAATGGAACTCTCACTGTCACAGTACAATATTCTATTCTCTTACTTCTTTCCCAATTCCTCCATAAACCTCTGTAACCAAATAATCTCTTTACTAGCCTCTGTAGCAACAACACACTTTGCCTCTATTGTTGAAAGTGTAACAACCTTTCTTAGTTTCAAAATCCAACTTACTGTTGTTCCACCTATAGTAAAAACATACCCTGTGATGCTCCTCCTTCTATCTTTATCACTTTCGATATCTGAAGCAACATATCTCTGTAGAATAGTGTTTGAACCTCCAAAACATAATGCATGAGTAGAAGTACCTTTCAAATACATGAGAATCCACTTTACTTCCTCCCAATGTTCTTTACCTGGATTGTTCATATACATGCTCACAATTTCGACTACATGTGCAATATCTGGTCTTGTGAAAACCATCGCATACATCATGCTGCTAACTACTGATGAATAAGGGACCTTGGACATGTATTCTATCTCCTCCTGTGTCTTGGGACACATTTCCTTGGTTAATTTGAAATGATTTTCCAAAGGTGTACTATCTAGTTTTTCATTTTGCATTCTAAACCTCTCCAACACCTTCTCTATGTACTCACCCCGAGATAATGTCAATTTGAAATTTTTCCTGTCTCTTGTTATTCTCATACCAAGGATTTTTTTTGCAGCACCCAAATCCTTCATCACAAATGAATTAGCTAATTTCTTCTTGAGAAAATTTATATCTTGCATATTAGAACCTGCAACAAGCATGTCATTTACATACAATAGCAAGATAATATAACTTCCATTTTCTAGCCTTTTAAAATAAACATAGTTATCATAATGACATCTTAACCTTGTTCTGTCATAAACTTGTCAAAATTCAAATACCACTTCCTTGGAGCTGTCTTTATGCCATACAATCCCTTCTTCAACCTACATACCAAATTTTCCTTCCCTTTGACCTCATACCCCTTTGATTGCTGCATATAGATCTCTTCCTACAAATACCCATGGAGAAAAGTTGTTTTTACATCTAACTGTTCAAGATGTAAATAGTCTACTACCACAAGACTTAAAATATTCTTAATTGAAGTCATTTTAACAATAGAAGAAAATATTTCATAAAAATCTATACCTTTGTTTTGTGCAAACCCCTTTACAAAACGTTTATCTTTGTACCACTTTTTGCCTCCATCTTCTTCCTTAAACCTATAAACCCATTTATTCTGCAATGCTCTTTTTCTTGCAGGAAACTAAACCATGTCCCAAGTCTAGTTATTTAACAAGGAATCCATTTCCTCTTTCATTCCTTGCTCCCACTTATTTCTAGTGTCTACCTGCATTGCCTCTTCATAACATTCTGGTTCACTAGAATCAATCAATAATAAATAATACAATGAAGGAGAGTATCGTTCAGTGGGTCTACTTAACCCGATATATCCTCTAACAACACTTGCAGGAGTTTGAGGTACCTATTGCTCCTATTGTTGTACATTTTTATTTTATGGTACCTTTGGAATTTCTTTTTCAATGATCTCATCAAGCACTGTGTATTTTGGTTTTTCCTTTTCTTGTATCTTTCCTTGCAACTGATCTTTGTACATGACCTTCTCAATGAATATGCCATCTCTACTCCTAATAATTTTTTGATTTTCATAATCCCATAATAAATAACCAAAATCATTAACATCGTAACCAATAAAAGTGCACTTCTTCAATTTTTCCTAAAGCTTTGTTCTATTTTCTTTATCAATATGGGAAAATGCTTCACAACCAAAWGTCTTCAAAAAATAATAGTTTACCTTTTTACCATCCAYGCCTCCTCTGGARTTCCACAATCCAAAKAKATTGAAGGTCCTATGTTTATTAAGTAAACAACAATATCTACAATATCTGCCCAAAACTGTAAGGGAAAACTAGCATGCAATCTCATACTCCTTGCACACTCCATGATTGTCCAGTTCATCCTTTYTGRCACACCATTTTGTTGTAGTGKTCWTGGAACTGTCTTCTCTATATGAATCCCATGGTATGAACAGTAATCATCAAAATCCTTGCTGYAATATTCACCTCCATKTTCTRATCTGATAAACCTCAAMCTTTTTCATT
This sequence comes from Picea sitchensis, assembly GCA_010110895.2. Lineage (NCBI taxonomy): Eukaryota > Viridiplantae > Streptophyta > Pinopsida > Pinales > Pinaceae > Picea > Picea sitchensis. The sequence goes on along the minus strand of SNQJ01S0120620.1, from coordinate 17,078 downwards.
TCTCATTCTAAACTAAAKCTTTCCATTTCTTAAAAGTATCAAAAACATCAGATTTTTGTTGAATTCAATAAACCCAAGTTTTTCTAGTTTCATCATCAATAAAAGTAACATAATAATGAGATTCAGCAAGAGATGATACCTAATTTGGTCCCCATACATCTGTATGCACAAGCTCTAACCTTTCGCTCTTCTTTTCTTTTCCGACTTTGAGAAATATGACTCTCTTATGTTTTCTATAAACACAATGCCCACATAAATCCAAATCAATTTGTTTAAGATCTAGTAAAAAAATTATTTTTTGAATTATCTACATCCCCTTCTTACTCATGTGTCCAATCTTATGATTCCCTAGTTTTGTATCCACTCATGTATAAGATAAAGAGATAGAAGAGTCAGTGTTACTAGTACATAAATACAATGTACCTACCTTCTCTCCTTTTTCTATCACCAGTGATCCTTTGGTTACCTTCCACACCTTATCTGTAAATATGAATATACAACTTTCACTTGGCAACTTCCCTGTTGAAATTATATTTTTCCTTAGGTTTGGAACATGTCTTACCTCTTTCAACAACCATTGGTTTCCATTCCTTTGCTTTATTTTTACCTTTCCCATCCCAACAATTTTGCATGGTGCATCATCACCCAAATGAACCTGTCCAAAATTACCTTGAACATAATCTATAAAATGTTTCTTATGGGATGTGGCATGAAATGAATCCCTTGAATCTACTACCAAATACTCAGAAACATTATCTACAAAAAGAATCAAAGAATCTTGTAACCCATCACCTTTTACATTTGCTTCCTGATTTTTCTCCTGTTGTCCATCTCTTTGTTACTTTGGAGCTCTGTAGTATTTCTTCAGATGTCCTTTCTTCCCACAATTCCATCACTCTATATTTCCCAACTATATTTGGATCTACCCTTCCTATAATTCTCGTGGTTCCCTAAGCCCTTTCCTCTATCCTTTTTTCTTCCTCTGTTCTCCATGTTTAACTCATTACTTGATGTCTCATCTAAGATTTTTCATCGTATTTCCTCGCTAAGGATAACACAAATAACACCATCAAATTTGAAAGTGTTTGAACCAGAGAAAAATTTATTTACATCCGTGACCAATTCGTTCCATCTTTCTGGCAATGAGCACACGATTAGAAGATCTCCGACCTCATCATCAAAGTCCACTTTTACAGAACTTAGTTGATTAGTAACCATATTAAATTCATTTAAATGATCTCCAATAGATCCACCTTATAACATCTTCATATTAAATAATCTCTTCATTAGAAATACCTTATTATTGCCAAGGGGTTTTCATATAGTTTATCCAATGCATCCATCAACTCTTTCATTGTATTTCCTTTCGAAATATTGAAAGCCACCGATATTGCCAGTCTCAACCATATCGTTCCTAGTACCTTTCTGTCAAGAACCTACCATTCTTCGTCCTTCATGGTCATCGTCTTATTTTCTATTCCACCCAATGGTAGGAATAGATCATTCTGATATAAATAATCTTCCATTTTCATCTTCCATATCTGGTAGTTTTATTCGTTAAATTTATCGACCCTAAACTTTCCATCTTTCGTTGTTTCTCCCACTCGAACCAGGAACTCTCTTTTCCTATGAGTTACCTTTCGCTTAGATACTAATTGTTAGATAAACAAGATCACAGAGAAATAAAAATAAGACAAATAAGGAAATAAAACACAAAAGATACACAATACAATAGAGACACAAATATATGTGGTTCACCCAGTGTGGGCTACGTCCACCAAAGAAATTTCCAGGTCCTTCCTTTTGATTATCCAACAAATGAAGGGATACAACCTACAACAAACCCTTTATAACTTCCTCTTCTTTCTCTCACAATCTTCTCTCTCAGAATACAATATTCACAATGATATATAGACACAGTACAATTTCCCTCAAAAAAGAGGGTTGCCTTCTAGGGAAAAAATCCCTAACATAACTTCTACCGTCAAATCTGCAACCTTATAATGAACGGTCCATATTTACTATGAAATTTAAATATACATTCAAGGAAATTTTTCCTACTTGGGATTAAACCTCGAACCCCCATCGGGGAACGCTATCCCTCGAACCCCCATCGGGGGTGCGCTTGCCCCTGGATCCCCCAACTAGGGGGATGAGCCCCCCGGATCCCACAGGGGGGCAAGCCCCCCCTGCAACCCCCCCACTTGGAGGAGTGTGCAATATTTCAGGGTGTGCAATATTCATGGGGTATAAACACAACTGAAAACAAAATACCTATGAATCAAGAAGACAACCAAGCTCCACAACCAATATTAGGATATCTAGGTCGATCCGTATATTGATGTTTTCTGATGTGCTACCACTCGATGGGGTACCAAGAGGGGTTATAAAGGTGGACAACAATGTGCGCTTAAGTACCACTTGTAGTTCCTACATGTAAGCTTCACCAACCGCGGACTTATGCATTGAACAATAAATATCTGTAGGTTTAATATGTTGGAGTACGTCTCTACCTTGAAAAACAAATAACCCACCCTCTTCCTAGGAAAGTGCTTTGATACCACTTGTAGGATACCAAATCTATTATAATAGCCAAAACCATAAATATTGGAGAGAATAACAACAGAACAACACAATATGTAAAACCACAACACCAAAATAATACCTTTATTGATAGGAAACAATGTTCACTTTCCTCTGCGAGGGGGAAACCTCCAGCAGAGCAGCTCTCTGTTACAATAATTCTCAAGAAAATACTTCTCATGCCCTCGACTCCTATTTATACTAAATATATCTACCAAAAGAACAATCTAGAGGAATATGTTCTAGATGCAGAAGATTCTATTAGGTCCTCTTACATTTGACTTATTCTTCCTTATTACTAGGCCTTATTAATATTGGCCTTTATTACATGGAAAATATAGTATTCTACCTACATGAGGAGTTAGGGAGGTTAGGTCCCTAACATATATAAAACAAGTCATGCGAAAAATGTTTCATTCAAATACCATTCCTATGTTCTCGATTTCCCAATGAACTCTATGCTTGGTGTCTCCAAGGTGTGCACAATAGGTCCGACACTGACTTTCATCATAAATCAAACTAACAAAGTCTTCCTTTGCAATAAATTAAACAACAAAATTTGTGATGAACTCTGCGATCATTTCCATTATTATCCACCTTGTCCAAGTTCTTTTTTTCACCAAAAACTCTTCTCTCGGTCCATACAAGTTGTGAATCCAACTCAACCTTCACACCAAACCATCAACCAAACCTCTTTCGTTAGTCTGATGCAAGGTCTGCAATGAACAAGTTCACTACACCAATCCATTCACCATGTATGTGAATGTTCCCACTCAAATTTCTTTTGAAATGAACATCCTTCTCAACAAGTGTGCCCCATCACAACTATTTTGGCTACAAGATTGTTGAATAACACCAAACTGCTCTCACACCACCTATCATGTCCCCATAGTATTCCTAGCCAAATATTACGATTGTGCACCTCTTGAGGGTGTTCAACACTGCAATGTTTCTCGCTTGGCTTCTCAACAACACCAAGGATACTTCATTTTGACTACGCCTCTTCACCTAGAGAATACCCATACTCTGTTCTAGGATACCAATGAGTCACACTCCTACTCTAGTGCAACTATGGTATAGTTAGACAATCGTTAACTACTTTAACACTTAGTCATATATAAGAATACATCCATGAGAAACCAAGAGAAATGTGGAACAAATGAAAGAAACAAAAAGATATAGTATGGGTGGCATGAACCACGACTAACACTCATCTAATTATTTTTTATTGTGAAACAATTAAAACATGAGAACTATCGGCTCGATTTAAAACATGACGTAGTCAAAATATTCACCTCATCTTAGTAGGAAAATCATAGAAATATCATCACCAAGACTCTTCGTCAACCATATTCATATCCACCTGTGGTGCACCTCAGACATGCCCCCATCCACAAGATTTATTTCTCTTTGTTTCTACATATTTCTTCATTTCCATAGACTCACCGATTTCAGTTCTATATCATACATGCCTCCAACAAACCCATGTTTCCATACTTAGGAAAAATTATCCCAAGAGAAACTCTCCCATCTCTTTCCAATGAATCCACCCCAAGGTAGCAGAAGTCCTCCCAGGTGGAGAGACTTGGTTCCTTGAGGGAGATTGCCATCTTCATCTACCTTGGCATTTCCCCAGTCACAGTCCCACGAGACCGTTCCTTAGTTGTGAGGGGTATGGGGTGATTCCCGACATTGCCCTAGCTCGGAACTGTGACTTGGCCATGGGGATGGTCAGACTAGGGCAATGTTGGGCATCGCCCCATCCCCCCCCCGTAGCTAAGGCACGATCTCACAGGACTGTTACTTAGACATGAGGGGCATGGGGTGATGCCAAACATCATCCCAACCCCCCACGGCCAAGGTATGGTCCCGACATAAGTCTAATAACTCCATGGGTCAAAAAAAA
>SNQJ01S0120617.1:7258-20408 GCA_010110895.2 Picea sitchensis | reverse complement strand
AGGTGGCATTTGGAGAGATTTTTGAATTTTTAACTTTTAATTAAATATTTAAATTTGACAAGAACTATTAAAACCACATAAAAATAGTCACATCACTCTCTTCAACCAACAGAAAATTAAAATTTTCAATTTTCATAAAACAAGAGATATTTTTTTTATTTAAAAAAAAATAAAATTAATAAAAGAAAATTTAAAAACTTTAGAAAGTTATATGCTATCACAAACAAGTAATTGAAAGTAAAAAAAAATTGACTACTAAACAATTATAATATACACTACCATAGACAAGTATAATAAAATAAAATCTTATCTCCATTACAACTTTGGTAATATTTGATTGATACACAGACCATTAAACACAGAGAGAAAAAATATATAATAAATATCACACCATTTATTGTTTGCTATAAAAACAAATAAACACATAAAAATATTTTTTAACTTTTATTTTTATTAAACTATTTATATGGAAAACATCCTTATCTTATGACGTGACTAACTCACCTAATCTCCATCTTTGGACATACCTTGACCACGGTTTGACATAGTCTAACAGAATTTGTAGTTATAAAGGCACATGCTCAATGACGGTTGTCATGACCAAATTTCTTATTTCGTTTCTGGCAACGCTGAAGCCGTATCGATCTTTATAGAGGTGATAAAAATCTCTCAGAATGTCAAAAGCATATTTCTTGGAAGCGATCAAAACATTGATGTGGGGTTTTAGAAGCTCCCAATTTAGTTCTTTGAGTAATCTATATGTCAGTAAGATACCAAGAAAAGGTGTTGGCATTACCACTTCTTCGCTTGGAATATGAAGTGCTTCCCAACAATATGTACCTTGTTGCGCGGCATCGTCCTACTATGTCACATAAATACGAGTAGGGAGGCTCTTTCTATCAAATTAACACTATCAAGATCATGATCCAGGAGCAATGGAACTTTGTTTCCAAGTCATGCACATCCTTGCAGTCATCTAGGAATAGATTCAGTAAATATGGGGCCTAACTATGTTGTTGTTGCGGCAACTCCTCCAGGAACCTCCTCCTTGCGATATTTGTGAAGTAGCTTGCATGACATCAATTTTGTGGCCATCGTGGTGGCTGCATCGCTGATTCGTTTTATAATAATACCACCCTATCCCCTTTCTATCCCATATGTCTTCTTCATCTCTTCTGCGAGGACCTTTTCCTTGGTTTTGTCATCCATGTAATGTGTGGGATTCTCGCTATTTGATGGCAGTCCTGTGATGAATTAAATGAGCTGCACATCGATCAAAATTTGTTCTTCCAACCATAAAAATCCTCCATGGAGGACCGCAAGCAACTTCTTGATGCATTTGTTCACATATTTCCCCCTACTGAAGTGGGGGATATCCAAAAAAATCATAATCTCTGTGTTTTCCAAGCCTGTCGTTCATTGCTTTGGCTACAACTTTGGATCTCCTAATGGCCCTGTGCCCAGGCTCTCCATATACACCTGCTGCGCAAATTATGGGAATTCACTAGTGTTATACACATCGTGGTTTGTGTATCTTATCCTTTCGATGCAACCCTGCAAAATTGGTGTGGCGTGCACCCCCTCTGGAATGTGCGGTAAGATGATAGATGTGTCGGGTTGTTTACATGGGGATCGTGCGATGGGTTGTTTCCCCTTTCCTTCTACTAGCATGTTGGATGTACCAACCTCTGGTTCTCTTTCTTCCCAACATGACTATGGCTGCCTTGTGATATTCTCAAGTTATACTTCCTCCTGTTGCGCAGACCCCACCATAGTTTGTGGTCTTAGCTCATCATTCTTTTTCCTTTCGTTGTCACTGCCATTTGTTCTGTGGGCTTCTTCGGCCCTGGAAGGTTGTTGTGAGTTTCATGTGGCTAATGGATCCTGACCCTATGCATTGTCACACTAATCAATATATGTAATATTCAATATATAAAATAACATGCAGAATAGAAACAATTAGCTAGAAATGGTAGATAAACAACAATATAACCATAGAAACACCACAATAATACCAAAATAATAACAGAATAACACCAAAAAGAGCACTTTGATTATTGAGAGCTATGTTCACTTGCCTCTTCGAGGGGGAAACCTCCTGTATAGTAGATCTCTATTACAATAATATCCAAGAAAAAACTTCTCATACCCTCGACTCTTATTTATACGAAATATGTCTATCAAAAGAACAATCTAGAGGAAGATCCTTCTAGAAGCGAAAGCTTCTATTAGGTCTTCTTACATTTGACTTATTCTTCCTTATTGCTAGGCCTTATTAATATTGACCTTTATTACATGGAAATATATTATTCTACCTATGTGAGGGGTGAGGTCCCTAACATGTCCTCCCCTTTAAAAACAATCTTGTCCTCAAAGCTTGAGATATGGAAATTGTTGCAGAATGGTAGTTGGTTCCCAAGTGGCATATGCTAGAGTTGTATATTTCCACTATACTAACACATCCTTGATGGTTCACTGAGAGAGATGGCTCTCACGCTGGTCCAAAACTTCTTGTGGTGGTATCCAAATGGAGCCTTCTTCGTCCAACTTGACAAGGTTGGTTTGAATTTAGCACTTAGTTCCAATCACCTTCTTTAAGCAGGAAACATGAAAAATAAGATTAAGCTTAGAATGATTGGGAAAAGCTAACTGATAAGCCACCTATCCCATACACTTGAGAATGGTATAAGGTCCATAAACTTTGGGTGCCAGGTTTTGAGAATGGTCATTCTAGAGGGAATTTTTCTTTTAAGGTTGCAGTCGAAGAAACACCTAATATCCTTCTACAAATTGATGTTCAAAGGGAACTTGATATTCTTGTTGCTTCATGAGATTATGGGTCATGAACAAATTATCTTTGAGGGTACATATAATATCTTTTCACACTATAAGTGTTTGGTCAACCACCTGGACCTTAGAGACACCTAAAAATTATGAGAGAACCGAAGGTGGATTTTGTCCATATACCACTTCAAAAGGAGTCATGCGGGTAGTTGTATGGTAAGAAGTGTTGTACCAGTATTCAACTAGTGGTAACCATTGAGCCCACGATTTTTTCCTTTCCGATGAAAAACATCTCAAATATGTTTCCAAACACTTGCTGAAAACTTTAGTTTAACCATCATTTTGGGGATGATAAGTTGTGCTAAGATGAAATTGAGTGCCTTGTAGCTTGAACAATTCTTGCCAAAACTTGCTGGTGAAAGTTGGGTCGCGATCAGAAACAATAGAATGAAGCATGCCATGAAGCTTGAAGACTTGATCCATGAAACTTTCTTCCACAATGGAGGTTGTAAATGGTTTTGCAGAGCACAAAAATGAGCATACTTGGAAAGACTATCAACTACCACCATGATGAATGATTTATTTCCCAATTTAGGTAATCCTATAATAAAATCCATAGAGATATCCCGCCAAATAGCAGGTGGAATCAGAAGTAGTTTTAGTGTGCTAGGAGATTTTATTGTTTCACCCTTTTTGCATTGGCAAACATCACATTCAGCCACAAAATTGCAAACGTCATGTTTCATACCATCCCAGAAAAAAGAATGTCTCACCCAGTCATGGGTTTTGGTAAACCCGGAGTGCCCAACAATGGGTGTAGCATGAATCTCAGAAAGTACCATGGATTTATCTTTTGACTATTTAATTAAATATAAATGGCCTTTTTATTGAATCTCATCATGGAGCCAAGAGTATCATGGGGAGACTGGAGAATTTGTTTGCAATTGTTGTATCAAATGCGAACTTTTGGGATCGTGTAGCCATTCCTGGTGAACAACTTTGAGCCACTCTGGTACAATGAAGGAGAGAGAAAAAGGGACCCTTCATATTCATATTTTTTGTAAAGTTCATCAGCAACCACATTATCTTTGTCTTTCTTATAAATGATCTCATAATCATATCCAAAGAGATTAGTCACCCATTTTTTGTTTCTCTAGAGAGGAAAGGAGTTGTTCCAGAAAATACTTGAGGCTTTGATGATATGTCTTAATTTGGAAGCATTTCCCTAATAGATAAGGGCCCCAAAGATCCATGGCATGCAGAATAACCAATATTTCCTTTTCATATATTTATTTTACCAAATGTCACTCTAGTAGTTGTTTACTGGTAAAAGCCAAAGGTCAACCCTCTTGCATAAGGACTGCGCCAATTCCTTTCCCGGAAGAATCACCTTCCAGGACAAAGGTCTTTGTGAAATCAGGAAGGGCCAGGACTGGAGTGGTGCACATGGCCATATTCAAGTTTTGAAAAGATTGAGTAGTTGCTAGAGTCCAAGTGAAAGAATTCTTTTTAACGAGAGAAGTGATAGGTGTTGCAATCTTTCCATAATTATTAACAAGATTGCAATAATAACCCGTTAAACCTAGAAATCCACACAATCTTTTGAGATTCTTTGGGTGAGGCCAATCTTTCATAGCTTCAATATTTTTAGGATCCACCCTGAAACCAACCTTGCCAACAAGATGACCCAAGTACTCCACTTTCGAGGCACCAAAAGAAAATTTAGATTGTTTTAGGAAAAGTTGGTGCTAAGAGAGAATATGGAGAACTTGATCCACATGAGCAAGATGGGATATCCATATTTTACTATAGATGAGGATATCATCAAAGAAAACTAAGACAAAATGACAGAGAAAAGGATGGAAGACATTATTCATGAGGCTTTGGAAAGTGGAGGGAGCATTACACAAGCCAAAGGGCATGACCAAAAACTCATAGTGGCCCTCATGAGTTCTAAATGCAGTATTAGGAATGTTTTCCTCATTCATACAGATATGGTGGTAGCCAGAACAAAGATCGAGTTTAGTAAAGAGCTAGGCGACACTCAATTCATCAAAGAGGACATCAATGACACGAATGGGAAATTTTTCTTTAATAGTGATTTTGTTGAGGGCACGGAAGTGAGGACACATGCACCAAGAACCTTATTTATTAAGGACCATGACCAAAGGAGAAGAGTAGGGGCTTGTACAAGGGTGGATAACACATGTGTTGTGAAATTCTTGAACAGTTTTCTCAATTTCATATTTTTGGGGAAAGGGATGATGATAGGGACGAATATTGGGAGGAAGGCTTCCTGGGACAAGGGGAATGGAATGATCATGAACACCACGGGAAGGAGGGAGTCCCTGGGGAGTGAAAAAATCACTTGATGTTTAGAGAGGATGGTTTTGAGGTCCTGTGACACAGTCAATGTCTCGGTGGCTTGTATGGCATGGAGTTGGGAAATAAAGCTAGAATGACCTTTTTTGAGAATATTTTACATGTGATGGGAATTGATGATCTCTGAGGAACTGACAGTGATGCCTTGGAAATTATATTGTTGGCCCTCATGATCCAATTACATGGTTAATTCCTTAAAATCCATGAGAATGGGACCCAAAGTGCCTATCCATTTTGCACTCAACATAATGTCACAACCTCCCATGTCAATAGAAAACCTGTGATATTCTATGTGGTACTCACCAATTTGGAGACACACATTTTCACAACACCCTCCACATTTCATGGACCCACCATTGGAAGTCATGATTTGAAAATTATTGACGAAACATATATAGCAATTAGTTTCTTGGGAAATGCAGCAATGAATAAAATTACGGGTGCTTCCACTATAAAAAAGAATGGTGACCCTCCTATGCTTAATGTAACCAATTAGATTAAGGGTTTGGGGAGAAGAAAAGCCACTGAGAGAATTTAAGGAAATGATCAGTTCTACTTCGAGAGGGTTTGAGGGAGGGGTCATGTCAGTTGGTTCAGGTGACACAGACACAAGGGGAGCCTCAACATCATCTTCCGAAACATCCTCTGAGATGACCATAAAAATATTTTGTTCCTTACATTTGTGACTAGGAAAATATTTGTCATCAAAATTATAACAAAGGCCTTTGAGTTGGCATTCAACCATTTCGGACCTGGTCAATTTATGGATCTTTAGTGGAGTAGAAGGAAGAATGGGAGTGACTGGTTTATTGTGAAGAATACAGGAGGGTTTTCAATTTTTAGAAGAGACAACTTGTTGTGATTCCTTATCTCTTTTAGTAGCATCCACCAAAATTTGAGTTTGAGCCATGAGGACATGGGCACGAATTTCATTCTTGAGGACACTGATAAAACATTCTATGAAAAAAGAATCAGACATGCCCTCTATACGAAAATCCAATCGTTCAAAAGCAGCTATAAAGTCTTCCACTTTTCCAGATTCTTTCAACTTTTTCAAACAGCCTAAATGGTTGGTGTCAGTTTTAAAGCGTTCATAAACCTCTTCCAGAAAGTGTGTCCAAGCCACATACCCTTGGCGGGAATTTTTTCTCCATTACCACCATTACCAACGTTCTTGATCTAGATGGAGAATACCATACTGGAGTTTTTCCAACTCATTTGTAATGCCATACAAAGAGAAATCATGTTCCATTTGAGTTACCCAGCCAGTGGGATCCGAGCCATCAAATTTGGTCAAATCCACACGCAGAAGGCATAGGTCACATTGAAAGTGATGGGGCTGAAAATTATGGGAATGAGAAGAAGTTTAACCTTCAGTTTGCAAAGGTGAGTCAGATGAGGGAAGATCTACATGGATATGTAGCTTGGCGCAAATCATGGTAGTGAAGGATTTAGGTTGGGTAGAAAGGTATTTTTTGAGGTCCTCTATTTTGGTGTTGATAGAGGAATGCATGTTTTTATTGATGATGGCAATATTAGCACCGAGTTGTCTCACTTCTTGTTGGGTATTTGTGAAATTAGAGTGCAAGGTATTGAAGCGAGCTTCCAAGTCTTGGATACGGGTGTGGGCCATGATGAAGAGGGAACACGAAAAGGGTCAGGTGAGGCCACACAAAAAATGGGTTATGGGTGAAGTGTATCAAAACGATCAGGGTGATAAGTTGAATCCAATGGTGTAAAAAACAAATAAGGGTGTTGGAAGGGGGTCCGGTCCACGAGAAACAAAATTGTTGAAAATTGATAGGCATGACTATGATAAGGGTGAAGAGGAAAATAGAATGGAATAGGTCTCAAATAATGGTGCCAATAGAATCCAGACATTTTCTTTTTTTACTCCTACCGATTTATACTCTGATTTGAAGAATACTTAAGTGATGAAATGCCCAAATGCTTAACATGAAGAATGTATAGTAATTTCACAACCTGAATGCAGGAGACACAGTTGTGTGGAAATAGATCTTGTCTTCTTTGTTTTGTTTCCATTCCAAGGGTCAGGGTATTCAAGGGTTCTGCAGACAAGGGTTTTCCCTCTGCTATAGATCTCGGATATACATGCGGGGTCCAACAGTATTGCTCAGCCCAATATCTCAGGGCACCAACTAAGGAGGATAGACCATGCCCTTAGCCGTACTACCTGATTACCCAGGTACTAGAGAGTATTTTCCCAAGTGTTGTTCTCAGTGACACTATAGCAGTCAGTTGACCGATCGATTTATCTATGGAGGGCTTCAGGAGATCTAGGCCTATCCGTATATAGGTGTTGTCTGATGTGCTACCACTCGAAGGGGTACCAACAAGAGTTACAAGGGTGGCCAATAGATGTGCGCTTAAGTACCACTTTTATTTCTTGCGTGTATGAATCCCTGACTACGGGTTTATGTGCGTAATGACAGATCTATGTAGCTTAAATATGTTAGAATACGTCTCTACCTTGAAAAACATTTAACCCACAATTTTTTTCCGAGGAAGGTGCTCTGATACCACTTGTAATATTCTAGATATAAAATAGTATGAAGAACAAAAACAACTAGTTAGAAATGATAGATAAACAACGATATATAAAGAAAAACACCACAATAATACCAAAATAATACCAGAATAACACCAGAAAGAGCACTTTGATTACTGAGAGTGATGTTGATGCAGGAGCATTGCCAACTCATCAAGGAGCATCGCCCATGACAAGCGAGCCAGCGTGGAAGACAATGAACAGCTGGACAAGTCCAGCTGAAACTTTTTTGAATTTTCATTTAAGATGATGCGCCAATGTATAAATGATGCATTTATGGAAAGCGCCTTTGTATATTGTATCAGACCTCGAGCCATATGCTCTTGTCTGAAGTAGATAGGAGGCATTTAATCTAGTTAATGCAAGTAGGTAGGATTTATTTCTAGATTAGACAGTTTTAGATGGAAGGAGGGAAAACGGATATAGACACCCTCATTGTATCATTGTAACATAATCAATCAAGCATTCAGGAGAGAAGGAAGAGATACAGAGAATTGTATGAAGAACACCCATGTACAGATATTGAATTAATAGAATGAAACTTCGATTCAATTCATGGTATGTGTTGTTTTTCTCTATGTGTTGATGTTATGCTCATGAATGTTTATTTTCTGGTTATTCATTTGCTTTGTATATGCTATGCATATGATTTCATGTTTTAAACTGAAGTCGGAAAGGGAGATGGAATGAGTTTTAATTGTTTCTCTATCTGAGCCAGGAGATTCCTGCAAGGTGTGCAGTTGAATTCATCCGCAAGGAGTGCGTCGATGAGGGCTCAGTAGTTTAACTTTTGTCCTCATTCGCCCAGAAGTTGAGTTGGGGTTGTTGAAGCCGTGCAAGAAGTGCGCAGGCTGAAGAAGAAGAAGTCTCAGAGTTGCGATTCTGAGAAGAATATTCAAAGACTGTTGTTGCAGGAAGTGCGCAAAGTCAGAAGGATTCAACACTTTGGAGTTGTTGAATGATTGTCACAAGGAGTGCGCGCAAATACCTCTGAAAGGATCAGAGTAAGAGAGATCAAGAGGTATAGTACCTTCGGGGTATATCTGATAGACAACCCAAGAGGTTTTGGGTCGAGGAGAGTTCGGGCAAGAGATGCAAGTGCAAGTGTCCGAGGATAAGTTCTGAGAAAGGAGTTTTAGTCTTCTGAAGGAACATTCGAGGGGGAGGAATCGACGGTCCGGATTCGTCGGAGAAAGCAGCGAAGTCCCGTTAGCCGGTAGATTTCGAGAAAGTTGCGCGAGGTTTAATCCCAAAGGAACCGAGGAAGAGCCCGGAGGAATCATCGGGGTTCGACACATCAGAGAATCAAAACTTTCGGAGCCGAGAGTCTTGTGCAGGAAATCGCGAGTAGCGATACCCCGATAGGCTCAGAACCGTCGATCGTGTGGGACGCATGTCAGGAGATCCCGAGGAGTCAGGGATCGGAGAATCGGGGTTTGAAAGAGCAGATGAAACTTGCAGCTTGAAGTTGTGAAGTGCGATATCCCGACGGAAGGGTCGTGTGGGCCACAGTTAGAGCTAGTGGAAGATAGGTGGCGTGCCTTATCGGGGATCGGGAAGAGATAAGTCCCAAATTCTTTGGCATCAGGATTCGTGAAATCGCGAATTTCGAAATCCCGATAGAGGTGACGTAAAGTGGAAAAGTCAACCCGCACGTGTGCATCGGAGTATCGACACGTCGGGGTTCGGAGTTCGGAAATTCAGATTGTTGACATCGCGAGTAGCGATTTCCCGATAGGGAGAACTCCGATGAAAGGGGAGAAAGTCATTGATTGACCCACATCAGGATTCGGGGAATCGTGAGGCATAAGGCGTGTGACTACAGAATTCGCGATATCGCGAATTTTGATTTCCTGACCGTTAAGGGAGATCTTTGAAGAGTTGTTGTGGGTAAGAAAAGTTCCCGATAGGGAATTAGAAGAACAACTTGAGTTCTTCGGGCCGAGGAGAAAGAAGGTCATGTGAGAGCGATCGTGCTCCGAGGAGTGCGGTCTGCGTCAGAGTGGTATCAGAGCGGGATTGACTCTTTGTTTTCTATAGCAGAGAGAGAGAGAATTCACCATGCCGCCCAGAAGAGAAAGACAGTCACCCGACCCAGAAGACAGGGAGGTGAGAACAAGAGGTAGGCCAGCAAGAAATTCAGAAATGGAAAGGCAAATGAGAGATCTTCGAGCAAGACTAGAAGATATGGAGGCATCGCAGAGATGCACAGCCAGTGCTGGATATATGAGTGACTCTTAAGGCGAAGTTGAAGCTGAACAAATAGGAGAAGTTGCAGCCGAAGATGCAGCCAATGAGTGACTGATTAAAGCTATTGCCAGGATGGGTGCGAAGGCAAAGATGGACAATCCAACTTATGAAGGAAGTTTGGATGCAGAAGAACTTCTAGATTGGATTAGAACTCTTGATACCTACTTCGATTATGAAGACATCGAAGAGGATAAGAAGGTTAGGCATGTTGTCACAAAATTGAAGGGACATGCAACATTGTTGTGGGACGAGCTTCAAGCAGACAGACGTTCCAAAGGAAAGAAGAAGATTAAAAGCTGGGATCGAATGATTGCGAAGATGAAAGCGAAATTCATCCCAAGGGACTATCAAATCACACTGTTCAGGAGGATGCAGAACCTGAGACAAAAAATGATGACAGTGAAAGAATACACTGAGGAATTCTATCGAATGAACATCAGAGCAGGTCATCGGGAGAGCGATGATGAGAAGGTTTCCAGATATCTGAATGGTCTGAGATACAACATTCAGGATGAATTAATCATGGTTACCATCAGGACGGTGGAGGATGCTTATCAGATGGCTCTGAAAGCCGAAGAAAATTTGAGCCGTAAGCAAAGTCAGCGAGGACGAGGCAGAAGTCAGCCCAGAGGCAAGGCAGTTTCCTAGGAAAAATATCAGAAACCCAAGGAGGAATGGAAGAAACCTCAGGGTAAGATTGAGAGAGGTGGAACCTCGCAGCGAGGACAGCCACGTGTTGAACAAAGAGGACAACAGAGGCTGAGCAGAGCTTCAATCTGTTGAAGAGGAAGATCACGGAACGACAAGTGTTGGTGTTGCCGGATTTCATGAAGACATTTCAGGTGAAATGTGATGCAAGCGGATATGCCATAGCAGCGGTCTTGAGCCAAGAGGACAAACCAGTTGCATATTTCAGTGAGAAGCTAGATGAAGTGAAACTGAAATACTCCACGTATGATAAAGAATTTTACGCTATCATACAGGCATTGAAGAAGTGGAGGCATTACTTGGTCCCAAAAGAATTTGTATTGTACAGTGATAATCATGCGTTGCAGTTTGTGAGTCAACAGGAGAAGTTGAATCAGAAACATGCTAAATGGGTAGAGTATATGCAGAATTTTACATTTGTAATTAAAGACATTTTAGGTACTGCTAACAAAGTGGCTGATGCTTTGAGTAGGAAGTGTTTGTTGCTGCAGGAGTTTCGAGTCAAAACATTGGGTTTTGGAAATCTTAAGGACATGTATGCAGGTGATGCGGATTTTGCAGAGGCATACGAAGCAGCTGAGAATCCAGTTCTCAGAGACAGAAGCCCGTGGATGGATTATATGATCCAGGAGGGATTGTTGTTCAGAGGCAATCAACTGTGTATTCCAAATAGCTCCATGAGGGAGAACCTGTTGAAAGAAAATCATAGTGGTGGATTGGCAGGACACTTTGGCCATGACAAAACATTCACAAAGCTGAGCGAATCATATTTTTGGCCAGGCATGCAAGAAGATGTCAAGAGGTTTGTTGACAGATGCAGGATTTGTCAGCATTCAAAGGGTAGAAAGAAAAATGCAGGGTTTTATCATCCATTACCCATCCCAGAGAGGCCATGGGAGGCGATAAACATGGATTTTGTATTGGGTTTGCCGAGGACGCAAAGAGGATTTGATTCCATCAGACAGGTTTTCTAAGATGGCACATTTTATTCCATGCCAGAAGACCAACGATGCGACGCACATCACAAATTTATTTTTCAAAGAGATCGTTAGACTTCATGGATTGCCGAGAAGCATAGTATCGAACAGGGATACAAAATTCATAGGGAATTTTTGGAGGACCTTATGGAAGAAGCTAGGAACTAACTTGGCCTTTAGTTCGGCTTATCATCCGCAGACAGACGGACAAACGGAAGTGGTCAATAGGAGTCTGGGAGATTTATTAAGAAGCTTGGTGACAGAGCACCATAGCAGCTGGGATAGCATATTACCACAGGTAGAGTTTGCATACAACGATTCAGTGAATCGGAGTACAGGAAAGAGTCCAATTCAGATTGTGTATGGGACACAACCAAGACTAGTTTCTGAACTGAGGGATTCAAAACAGACTGCGACTAGCAGCGCTAGTGCAGCAGAATTTGTTGAGGCGATGAAAGAACTTCACAGCAAGGTGAAGCAACGACTGATTGATTCAAATCAAGAGTACAAGCGCAGAGCAGATCAGCATAGGAGACAACTTCAGTTTGAAGTTGGTGATCTGATTCTGGCACATTTAAGGAAGGAAAGGTTCCCAAGGGGAACATACAATAAGCTGAAGATGAAAAAAATCGGGCCATGCAAGGTCTTGAAGAAATTCGGAGAGAATTCTTATGAGATTGAATTGTCAGATGGCATCGGGATATCTCCGATATTCAATATCGCAGACTTATATCCATATAAGGCTAAGGAAGCAGGAACTAGAAGCGATGAACAACCAGAGTTCCAGTGGCAGAAGCAGATGTCGATTGCAGAGAAACTGCAGATGGCGAGCATACTGGACAAGAGAGTGGGAAAGAAGACCAGGAGAAAGGAATACTATGAGTATTTGGTCAAGTGGAAGAACCATCCAGTGGAAGATGTCAGCTGGGAGACAGAAGCAGAGATACAGAAGCATGGACAGACCGTGTCGGAGCTCATGGACAAGAGCCCATGAAAGTTTTAAATCCAAGGAGTATGATGCAGGAGCATCACCAACTCATCAAGGAGCATCGCCCATGACAAGTGAGCCAGCGTGGAAGACAATGAACAGCTGGACAAGTCCAGCTAATTTTTTTTTGAATTTTCATTTGAGATGATGTGCCAATGTATAAATGATGCATTTATGGAAAGTGCCTTTGTATATTGTATCAGACCTCGAGCCATACACTCTTTTCTGAAGTAGATAGGAGGCATTTAATCTATTTAATGCAAGTAGGTAGGATTTATTTCTAGATTAGATAGTTTTAGATGGAAGGAGCGAAAATGGATATAGACACCCTCATTGTATCATTGTAACATAATCAATCAAGCATTCAGGAGAGCGGGAAGAGCTACAGAGAATTGTATGAAGAACACCCATGTACAGATATTGAATTAATAGAATGAAACTTTGATTCAATTCATGGTCTGTGTTGTTTTTCTATGTGTGTTGATGTTATGC
>SNQJ01S0120616.1:0-10340 GCA_010110895.2 Picea sitchensis | reverse complement strand
TCCTTTTCCTTGAACTTTGACTAAGTAATCATTTCCAGGAGTAATATCAGATGAGATTGAAGAATGAATGCTTGAAAGTAATTCTTTGTTACCTGTCATGTGATTGCTGCATCCACTGTCCAACAACCAGAGATCTTTAGGTTGTTCTTTAGTCTTGTGACATGAGAGAAACATACCTCCTGATTTTTCTCTCATGTGATTTGTCACATGTGCTCTGCCTAAGCGTTGATCTGCTTGCTTCTTCCTGCATTCAGATTCATAGTGCCCATACTTTTTTTAGTAATAGAACTGTATACTTGATTTCTCATTTGATCTTCTCCCTCTACCTCTTTGAGGTTGGAAATTCTGATGTTGATTTTGTTGTTGTTGTCTTTGACCTTGGAAATTTTGATTCTGATACTGTTGTCTATTACCTCCACTAGAGTGAGGGTTACTTTGATTGCTCCCTCTTCCTTGGTGACCTCTACTTCTTCCTCTGCCTCTCCCTTTGCTGAAGGAGAATTGAGTTTTGAAAGCATTGAAGATTGACTCATCTGTGAGATGCAGTCTGGTCTCATGTGTCACCAGAGAACCAATTAATTCATTTGTTGAAAAACTTGACAAATCCTTGGATTCAAGGATTGCTGTTACAACCATTTTGAATTTCTTTGGTAAACTTTTGAGGATTTTCTCAACAATTCATTGATCAGTGATGGTTTCACCAGTCAATCTTATCTGGTTCACGATGCCCATGACTCTGGTCATGAACTAATCCACATTTTCAGACTCTGCCATCCTTAGAGTCTCGAATTGAGTCCTCAAGGTCTGCAGTTTAATTGTTTTGACCCTGTCATTTCCTTGGTAGGAAGATTTAAGGATGTCCCAGGCCTGTTTTGAAGTACCAACGCCTGTGATTTTTGAAAAAATTAAGTCATCCACAGAATTTTGAATCCATAATTTAACTTTGTTTTCTCTGTTTCACTGAGTGGTCTGAGCAATTTTCTGTTGATTAGTCATGGCAGACAGGTCTACTGGGTTTGGTTCCACATATCCAAGATCCAGTGGATCCCAACACTCTTGTGCTTGCAAGAAGGATCTCTTCCGAAGAGACTAGAACTCATAGTTCTTTCCAAGAAGAATCAGACCCTGAGTTGGTCCTAAATTGCTAGACAACGCCATATTTAAAAAAAATGAACAAAATAGAAAGAAAATTTCGTATTTACCTGTCTCCCGCACGTAAAACTAGGTCTGTTGCTTTCTTGCAGTGATTTTGGAACTTTGTTAGACGAGACCTTTGAACTTTCCAACTTTAGATTGCCAAAACGCTAAAGAGAGTTTATCGGCCTTGAATTGGCCCTTAGTCTCCGATCAATGTGACCACACGCCTTGATGTTAAAGCACTACGGTATTTTCCGGTTCTTTGTCTTTCAAATTGCCGAAATGTGAAATATGCTGGAAAGGCCCTTTTCAAAAGCCTTTTCAGGATTTCGCGAATCGGGACTTCGTGATGCGAAGTAGCCTGATCCTCTGTTTGCGGGATCCCCGATATGCCGAAACACAGATCAATGGTCCAGATCTTTCTATGATCTGATGGTCTAGATCCCTTCAGGATTTCACAATTCGTTATTTCGCGAGTTTAGAACTCTTGTCCCAGAGTTTTCGAAACCGCGAACTCTGAAATGTCGATTTGCCGAAATGGCATTAACTTCAGTTATCCCCTTGGACTATACCTCTGGTCCACATGACCTCTCCTGATATGACCGCAGTCCCTTTTGGGGTTTCGCGACTCAAACACGCGACCTCTTGGTCTCTCGATTCTCGAAAATCCGATTCTCGATATGCCGATGGCCTTCGCTTGCGGGACTTCAAATGCCGAAATGCCGAAATGTTCCTGTTGGACAATCAACGGTCCAGATCCATTGATGATCTGACAGTATAGATCCTATCGGGATTTCACGAATCGGTATTTTTTGACTCGTGATTCCTCGTCACGATGCGCTTCCAAAATGCGAAGTCCGAATTGTCGATTTGTCGAAATAGCTTTTTTCGGAAAATTTCCCGAAATTGTGGATTGTTTCCACGCGTCTCCTCCAGATGGACAGTCCTCCTGTGTTTCAGGATTTTACGATTTGCGACCCCCGATGACACAAAAACTCTGTCAACTTGAAACCCCGGTAGCCGAAATGCCGACGGTTTCCTCGATGTCTGCCACGCATCCGAATGAATGGACGACTGTGATCTTTTCTGGATTTCGGGACTTTTTCCGTGGAGTGTCCCGACCTTTAGTCAACAAGACCTACGATATCCCGAACTCCGAAGTGCTAAAAATGATGGAACTTGGATCTGCTGCAAACTGTCCTCTGAGATGGATGGCTCACAATCTTTTCAGGATTTCGCGATATGTGATGTCGGGATTTCGTGTATCGAAGTTTTGGAGAGAAGTCTCCTTCGCTCATCCAACTCCCGATCCCCGATTTTGCGATGGGATAGGATCGATGGCTCACGATCTATCTCAATCCAAAGGTCCAGAACAACTCGAGATTTCGCAATTCATGAAATCTCACGGCTGTCTTCTGACCTTTACACCTTGCGAGTCAGCGAAATGTCGAGATCTTGTCACGTGTCACTTGATGGACGGTCCAGATGATTTTGGGATTTCGTGACTTCACAAGTCAAAATTTCTCTTGTGCACTCCAGAGGACTAAACCTCGTGCACTTTCTCGTTGATCCAATGGCTGTCGGTCCTCTGCAGAAGATCTAACGACTGAAATTCTTTTGCCTTTTCCGCGCTCTCCTCATCCCTTCTGAACTGGATTTCCGCCTCAGATCTTTTCAGAGGATGGATCTTACTGCTGCAATGGTTGTTCTTTGCTCCTTAGACATGATCTTTGTTGCATTTGTAAGGATTTTCTTCCTCGAAAGAAAAATTTGTGAATCTTTCAAAGATTTCAAAGAATTTTACGAGTTCTTTGTTCTCTGCTGCAATCTTTGACAGATTTGAGCGATTTCCGAAATGCTTTAAACGCTTCTTCTTTCTGCAACTATCTTTCACGAATTTGAACAAATGATTTGAATTCTTCAAGAGTTCTCCCCTCCTGCTGCTCTTCTTCGTGAATCTTTGATGATTCTTGAAAATTGAACAAGAATCTTTGTTGTTTCTTCCTTCTCAGTCTGCACTTCCTTCTCGTGTTTCTTCTCCTTGAAACTTTCAAGCGTAGTACGCTCTGCGACCTCGCGTGAGCTTCTTGCACTTATATTTTGAGCATATGATGGTCTTCTTCCTCGTGGAAGTTTCCTGCGAGGATCTTTCGAGAGTATGACAGACACCTCTCCAAGCCTTGTGAAAAGTCTGTGTCGAATGCTCTCAAGATCCGTGAAGCTCTGTGCTATTTGAGGATCGTGTTGCTCTCCAGCCTGTGTGAAGAGGCTTACTACTATATCTCTAATACCATGATAAATTGTGAAGCAAGAAATGCAGAGAGAAAGAATAGAATAGAAAACAGTATATTAGAATATAAGAAGAAGAGTACAAAACGAGCACATGAAGAAGTTCTAAAGTAGTAAGTTCTATGCAAAGGGAAATAGCTGAGCTAAATAGGCTCAAGCAAAACAAGAATAGAAAGTACAGCTGGCCAGGACAGCTGGCAGTGTACAGTCAGCCTGTTGAGGTTACATTATATTTAACAAACGTTACGTGATGTAAGGGTAATGCCATTGTTTTGTAACTCTCATTTTCTTTTTGTTTCAACACAGAACTTGAACGTTATTGTCTCTGCTTGTTTTGCAATTGTTCATTGATAGTTTTAATGCACAAGAGATATTCCAAAGCTAAGCCAAATGAAAAACCCCAAACCATCAAAGTGTGTCATTCGCCACTTTCTTACCCAGATAACAAGTAACATCTTGGGTTGGTTTTGTATCATATATTTATCCTTGTATTATCTCCTTATTGTCCCTTTGATTAAGTTTTGATTATAAGTATGTTTGGTTCCTCGACACCCTCTTGAGTGCAAATACGACTTCACTGGAAAGTCGAGTCTATCCAGGTAGTGTAACTCCTCCCTACATGGACCATAAGCACATTCATGGGGTTATGAGGTACCTGAAAATAAGAGGTCGAACCTCACCGAGTTATATAGGTAACGACGTGTAAACCACAAGTTTCTTATTACAAGATTGAACTCGATTTTTTTTACTATCCACGAGAACCATTTGTGGTCTCGAGACTGAAACAAATTCGTTAAGGTTTAAACTTATATTGTTTGTATGAAATGCCTACGTTCCCTTATGTATTACAGAGTACCGGGGTTAACATAATTTATTTTTGTTATAAATATTTAGCATAACCTCCTCACTGTAGAGGTTGACTACTTCACAACATTTTTATATGTTTTCTTTTGCTTATTTCCATTGAATATTTGTTTTTGGTGTTGACTAAAGGTTCTATTTTTGGGGGTTTTGATTGGAATTTTGATTTTCTGTTATTTAAATTGCATTTTTGAATGTATAAATAAATTCAGCATGTTGAAGAACCTATACAAATTTAGCCACTCAAATCTGTAGATCCAACCATTTCTCACCAGATTTCTAGCAAATCTAAACAAAAAAAAATCACCAAAAAATAAAAAGTTTAAACTACTGCTTTATTTTCCCACAGTTGGATTTTCTTGATTTTCGAAACTAAGAGTACGACTTGGAACTATCTGGCGACAACCCTGGGTGTCTTGATTTTCATTTTGTATTAAAAGGAAGTTTTATTCTTACTTGTAAACATAATGTATTTCACTAATACATATGTCTGGTTTAGAAATAAAGATTAACCAGTTAGGGTTTCTGTATTAATCACCATGGATTTATTTTCAAGAGTCTTTTTATTTCTAACCCATAATATATAATATCAAAATATATTAATATGACAACTACCAGTATTAATGGCTCTTGTTTAACTTAGAAATGAATGTTTCCTTTCTTTGTTTTGTATTTATGCAACATTATTGAGCTTTGCATTTTATATCAAAATAAATATGTCTATTTGTATTCAATCAACTACAACACAATATACTTTGCTTGCAAACAAGAAATGAATGTAACTCAATCTTTTATGTGTTCTTTCATAAATGTACACTCCTAATAAATATCAATTTATAAAGTTCTTTAGTTTAGTGCAATATCTACCAACATTATTATTTTCTATATTAGAAAACATTCCAATAAAACTTCTTTATTTGCCATCAAAAAATAATATAAATACCCAAAACAAAAATTATCTCTTTTATTACACCAGAATATAACTTTACACCTATACCTTATTGTAACCATTAACATAAATAAAAATATAGGTAATAAAACTGATCCAGGTGGATATTGGTGACCACTAATTTAGCGAGAGTGTGATGGAAACAAGTGTATTCCTTGGACAATTATTTCCAACAAGATATCATGTGCCTAAAATGAAGATCATATGCAAAAGTTATGACACCGAGAAATTGATGTACCAACTTACCCCATCAGAGCCCACATGACTTTTGGTCCTTCGTCTCCTAGGGTTATGTTTTTGGATGTTTATTGTTTTCTCATTTATGCTTTATTTTAAAAAGTCCTTTGGAGCTTTATTGTAACCATCTTCTTGTGAATGAGCATAGTCGTCACATCTATTCTCAGAGATAAGCTTCCACCATTTGAGCAAGTTTGTTTCAGTCTGCATTTTTATAGTTTTAGCATATTATCTTTATTAATAGAAGTCATTTTTTACTGTATGTTTGTATATTTCTTTTCTATACATCTGTTTTCCATTTCGTTCCATTTATAAATCGAGATAAAAAACATATGTGAGTCCACTTTTGAAATTGGGGACAAACTGAGGAGAGAATCCAATTCCTCCCAACCATAGACCAGAACAACCAAGTTACTTTCTCCTGTCACCCCTGAGCCTAATTCATTATTCCATAGGCATTGATAATTTCAATAACATTTTCCATATAAATTAGAACCTGACTCTTTCTCAGAACCATCAAGTTCAAATCATGCTCACAAGTACTCATCAACATCCCACCTCCTCTATACTTATTTCTCCTCTTTTGTTACCAAGAAGAATGAATAGATTGCCTAAGTATTTTTCCAAGTTAGCCTCATCCCTAACCCTAGGGAGTCTTCTTGGCCTAACTTTGTGCTAGCTTGTTCCTTCACATCCCACAACTTTGGGAGTAGGTTTACACTTGTCCTCATGGACAATATTTACTTTGGTGGATTTTATCCTCTTTTTTTTTGCAAATAAAAGTAACTATATGTTGATATTCACAAATATACGTGACATTAAAAAATTTGGAGTCTGCCATATGTCGTGCCACATCTGAGAAACTAGGACAGGTGGCTATCGAAATTCAAGAGCAACTGTAACTGTTTGAACAAGACAGTGAAAATGTCTAACTCACAAAAATGGTCACAGTGACTGACTCACCAGTGGCCATGGTCGATTGTCATACATTGTCTAATAGAGAATCTCAATTCTTTGCGTAATTGACGTAACCAAAAGAAAAACATAGACCTGGGTGAGCTAGTCCAAATGCGAGCTCAGGCTCGGGCTGCCATGGGCACTGTAGGTTGGGACAAATTTATGGTCGCAGGTTGGGAACCACTTTCTTGTTGGAGCTTCCGTCACAGCGTCGAACAGGAGGTCCATTCGCTATCCCAGGATTTGTTGGATGTGTGCCTAGTCGTCAAGTTTTTTCTGTAGCTCGAAAATGAGTTGAAGATGCTCGTTCGAGAGTCGAATCGGGGTGGGCAGAGGCAACTCCTCCATTAGTTCTGCGTCCATCTCAAGGTCTACATCCATTTTTGTAATTGGAATATCCACTTGCCAACTGGGAGGAATTTCTTCCTCCACCAAGAATTCTCCAGTGCCATAAAAATGATCCAGAGTGTGGGCTTTGAGGGGGCCAATTTCTGGGTTAAAGCTAGGTGGAGGGGCGAACTTCTCAGGAGGGATAATTTCCACCTTGATTGGGAAGCTTCCATAGTCAATTGTGGGATTGGAAGTTGGAGGTCGCGGTTGCTGAGGCCAATTGTGGCTATGGTCGGGATGATTGGTAGTGATGAGGGAAAGCTGAGAGGGGGGGAGTCTGTTGCGTCTAGTAAGGGAGTTGTAGTACAACGGACCCCTTCTGGATTTCCCCCTCTCTCTGGGCATGGTGTGGGATTCCAAGTGAGGATTGGGCAGGATAAACAATGGAGGATTTACTGTGGTCAGCCAAAAAATCGAGCACAATGAAAAAATGGAATGGGAAAGCCAAGGAACAGTCGAGCACAAGGTGAAGAGAAAACAAAGGAATAGTAGAGCTAGGAAAATATGGAATGGGGGAGCGTTCCAGAGCACATGCCTTCATAGTGCCTGGCAAATTGACAGGGGCGAATGCCATGAAAGCCGAGGTGACTGCTAGTCTGGTGCATGTACCTTGCTTGGTAAGCCCAGCCTGGTTCGTGCAAGGCACCATTAAGTCTCCTTGAAGTGCCCAACGCACTACCATTAATACTATATGAGTGTGGGTCATTCAGTCTAGAGGGAAGGGAGGCTGGCAGTAGGGGTTAATAACTCCCTATGCTACCTATCTCCACTTGTCATCCCTTGCAAGCCACTTGTCACCCCATACGAGAGACTTTTATCCCTTTTCACTCTCCCATGGAATAATGAATTACTCTTTTGTAACTAGATTCTCTAATTTGTTTGTTTCAGGTTAAATAAAATAAATTAAAAATAATATTTACAAAAATATTTCTCATCATCAATGTTTATGATGATATAAATTTAACTTGAGTATTTTCTCAAAAACTTATGCAATTATAAATAACCAAAATTAAAATATTAAATTTTTATTTAAATGGAGAGACATTTCAAATTATCTCTATGGTGTATGAACTATATAATAAATGGTGAATACATTTTTCTCACGCTGAAAACTTGAGGCCCTAGCTTCGTGCCTAAGGAGAGGAACCAAACCGAGATATATGGTTATGCTCGGGTGTGAAGAATAAAAAGGGTTCACGCTATGTAGGCATCGTTCACCCTCCAACTAATATAATGCAAGTTAGAAATCATTTTGGGCTTAGTTAATTAAAAAAGGAAAACTTGAAGTCACAAACATATAACCTGAAAATCGCGTCAACACCGTTTGTGTGAAGCCATTTATTGGAACCCTAGTTGAACCTTAACAACGTTATAGTTACCAGTGATGTGAGTGATTACCAACCCTTTAGGGTACATGGTAATGAAAGAAAGACAATTAATATGTTCCATGCATTTCTTTACCCTGCATAGACATCAAAAGTGTAATATCTCGGTATGTATGGAATCATAAGCACATAAATTTAAATATCTTTCTATTAAATTTAACATGGGTCATTACCTGGTAAAAATTCTAAAATAAATCACCAAAGAGGCTTGATGTATAGTTGTAAGACTATAATCTTGGCGATCCTCCACATACCAAAGAATCCGATTAACTTGATGAGCAATTGTAGGAAAATGAAGGATTAGATTTATATTTAAACAAGAGACTACATAAATAGAGATGTATTCCAAAACGTTACCTCATACTATGGCTTGGAATATACAGGAGCTCTGCAATAAACATCTGAAACAGAGTTTTGAAACCCTAGAATCGTAAGTTGAGCGTTAGTTCCTAAATTTACTTCTCCAAACAATAGAATGAGGGAGGAGAGCAAACAAGTCTAAATGATTAAGAAATTATTACGGGATTAGCTGGATACTGATAGTAAGTGTAATGACACCAAATATGTGTCAAATCGATCCAACATAACTTGAGTTCACCCAGAGTTGAATATTGAATGAACTCGAGGATGCAGGGAGCCCTCGTTGCATACTTAGCCAGCTTTTGCATCGCGGGTTCTCGGGCTGGCGGGTTCAAAATTGGGCCTCTGATGTTCCAAGGCCTACAAATAGCACCGAAAGTTATGCGATATACAAAATGACAGGCGGCGTTTAGTTTGCTTCAAAACTAAGGTTTTTCTTGGACATAAAGATATAGCATTGTTGAATTAGTTTTCTTTGCACACGTTTTATAGAGCATGCAGGGAGCAGTCATTCCATACTTCGCCAGTTTTTGGATCGCGGGCATTGTCGAATCAGTTTTCTTTGTAATTTATCAAAAATTAATAATATATGTTACATGTTTCTGGAAATTGATGGGTTCAAAATTGAGTCTCTGATGTTCCGTGGCCTACAAATAGCACCGACAGTTCCACGATATACAAAATGACAGACGGAGTTGTGGACTATATAAATTTACAAAAAATTAAAATGTTTGTTATACAATAGAATAGTAATAACATTTTCCCAAATTAGATTGCTTTAAAACTAAGTCTTTTCTTGGAAAAAAAGATATAGCATTGTCAAATTAGTTTTCTTTGTACACATTTTATAGAGCATGTAGGGAGGGGTCATTCCATACTTCGCCAGTTTTTGGATCGCGTGTTCTCGTGCTGGTGGTTTCAAAAATGGGTCTATGTTGTTCCATGCCCTACAAACAACATTGAGAGTTCCACGATATACAAATTGAGAAGCGGCATTGCGAACTATACAATACAAACTTATTATAAAATAAATAATGTATGTTACATATCTCTGGAAATTACATCAACATTTAAAACATCAACGTCGTTAAAGACCAAAAAAATAGCATACAATAGGAGACAAGAAATGTAGCATATATGAATTAGTTTTATTTGAAACAAACAAGAAAGGTTCCTAGAAACCCAAAATTTAGTATACAATAAGGGCATTGTCGAATCAGTTTTCTTTGGAATTTATAAAAAAATAATACTGTCTGTTACATCTTTTTGGAAATTTAAATTCTTTCTTCATATAGACTGGGATTCGAGATCCTGTGGACCATAAAAATAAATAAGTACAAGAATTAGGAACGTTGAAAGAAGTGTGCGACGATAGAGAGGAAGACCTGAAAAGAAGAAATTGGAAATTAAGAGTGTTTGGTTACAGTTTTCTATTGAAAGAGGACATAAGTGGATTGATAAAGAAGAGAAGAAGACAACATAAACTTAAACTGGATTGATAAAAAAAATAAGATGGCATTATAAACTTACTATGAAGCCGATGCATTTTTGTTGCTGTCGTGGATGGGCATTGTAGTCCTGTTGACCAATTCTTTCCCTTCCTGGACGAGGTCGTCTATTCTCTCTTGGAACCATTCTTCGATGTATCTTTTCATGGGGGATTTGTTGGTTTAATCCTAGATTTCTATGTCGTAAAGGTCATTTTCTAATTTCCTTAGATCCATTGAAATACTATGCAGAGTTTGTTCAGTTTCTTCATTGTGTGAGGCATAGTC
>SNQJ01S0120613.1:27209-44854 GCA_010110895.2 Picea sitchensis | reverse complement strand
AAATCCATTTGTCTCTCATTCGATTTTCTACAAGGTCATTCCCTGTGTCGTCTTTGAGTCAATGCTGCCAAATCCTTGGTCGTGTCGTTCATATGTTCAAGAGAAGTCCATTTGAAACCTATATTGAGTCGGCCATCTGCAGTTATCCATTCTGTCTGTGTTGGCCTTCCTTGTGTCCAGTCCTGCTCTGTTTCACCTTCAAAATCTATTACTCATTTCGTTTCATTTATGGGGGATACATCAAGGCCCTCCTGTGACGAGTTTTGTTCCATCGACTTTAGCTCATTATCTGGAATCAAGACTTAGAAATTATTTGGTACCTTGGAGATTGCATGCCTCAATGGCAGGTTTCCTCGCTTTCAACCGTGGGTTTACCTCATTGACCCCTGATCAAAAGATTCCATCAAATGTTCGAATTCAACTCATTTATTCACACTCAATGGATTGTACTATGGTACCTTGGGAGTCATTGGCATCAATGGTGATTTCCCTTGCACTTGTTAATGGTTTCATCAATGACCGATAATCAAGTGGTTTCTACCATGTTCGACTTCAACACATGTAATCACATGGTTAGATTCGTACTTTGGGCAACAAAATTGAAAACCCTGGATATCATCTCTGTGATCCAGGTTGCAATGGAGTATGTACAATTTTTGACACATAGATCCACTGTGTATGTCTCGTGGCTATGTCGTCTTGATTTGAAATTTCTTGCATAGATCCACAGTGTATTCTAGTGGCTATGCTATACTTTGATGGCATGGATCCACAGTGTATGATTGGTGGCCATGAACCATGTCTATAATGCCATCAGTCTGTGATCTGAGTATGGGAATGCCTACCTCAGAATCGATATATATGATATTCTGCAGATGCTTGGTTGTTCGTAGGTTTCTGATTAGATGTGCTCCTGGTTCTCGACACACACATGCATCTTACAAAGTCTATCGGTTGTCACTGGTTCCAACCTCATACTTTGGGGGGCATTCTATTACCCATGATTTTGGTCATCATGATGATGTATGGATGATGGTGTACTCAGGTTCTTCATAAGAACTTTCTCCTGAGAAAAGTTACTTTCTTCTCTTTCTAGAAATATCATTTTTGAAGGAGGTTCGCAGGCTACTAGTATATTTACCTGCGAGAATGCATGATTCTCGCAGGCTGCCTTAAGCCAAGGTGCGAGAAGTTCACACTATGTGTAACTACTAGGGTGTGAACTCTTTCTAAAGCAAGGAAAAAGATGAATTCTCGAAGCTTCTAGAAGGGAATTTTCTAGAAGAGTGAGATGGCATTCGAATGATTATCCTAGTACTGGATTCCCTGATTTCTTGGGATCATTCTTATCCAAGTAACTAATTCATTCTTTCCTATATATTGAGGGAATTCTCATGGAAAAGGTTAAGCAAACAAGGTGAAGCAAGATTTATTGGAGAATTGACGAAACATTGTGTGAAGGATTGAAGCTTGAACAACAGGCTAGGAAACTCCAACAAAGATATCATAAGGGTTTTGATCTTCTTCATGCAAGTGAGCAAGTGTGTGTGTCAGAGCCAAGGGCCATCGAAAGGAAGTTTGTGACATCAAGGCTCAGGTTGTAATTTTTACTTTCCATTAATATGATACAGTAATATGTCCCTTTCCCATAAAGATTTTTTCCACTTTATTGTATAATTCCTTGATCATATACATAGATTGACTGTTGAATATATTGAGCTATCTTCACTCCGATTGGTTTGAGTTGTCTTGGTCTTAACTGCACAAGAGCATTGGAGCGAATCTAGAGCAACAAATACCATAGGAAGCGATAATAAGATATGTTCTTAGTTCTTTCCTCCTATTTAATTCAATGGTCGAAATCTAGGGAAAGAGTCATGTTCTGTATTGCTTTGTTCTAGATCCAGGTGGATCTAGGGAGATCGGTTTGTGTCCGCACTTACGGATTTATCCAATAACACCCTTAATTAATCATGATTAATTAAATGGTTAAACTTGATTAATATTAATTAATCAAATCACGATTTTGTGATTCAGGGATCATAGCTTGAAATGAAATAAGATTGCTCGAGACTCCAAACCTCGAAATGGATTAAGTTTAAAAACTATAAATTAATAGGATAAACTTGATTTATTAACACCTTAAACAGTCTTACCTCCTGTAAATTTTACGTTGGTTCGAAATGTGGGTAAATTCAAATGATCTCTATGCTTTTCCTAGATCACAAAATATCAACCATTAATGACATTAATAGTTGATTTAAGGAAATGATTTTGAATAAGATCTTGCTTTATTGCCCAAATATTTTGAATAAAGGAATTAAACGCGTTGTCAGAAAATATCTACATAGAATGATACGCTTAAGGAAAAGAAGATTTTTCATTTTCTGAATTTCATTCTCATTTTCATAGAACTTGCTTAACGAAATACTCGGTCCTGTGGGTTTTCTGTGACAAATAGAAGGTTTTTAAGAAATGTTACCAGGCCGCCACAAAATCATCTAAAGAGACTAGTGAAAGTTCAGGCCAGAGTTCAGAGGTTATCTCTGATACCTCACCCAGAAGTATAAACACAATTAAAACCTAGATGAATGTATTCAAC
Source organism: Picea sitchensis (assembly GCA_010110895.2). Lineage (NCBI taxonomy): Eukaryota > Viridiplantae > Streptophyta > Pinopsida > Pinales > Pinaceae > Picea > Picea sitchensis. The sequence continues at coordinate 42,252 of SNQJ01S0120613.1, read as the reverse complement.
ATCCTACAGTATGAACTAGTAAACTGCCCTGATGATTCAAGCGACAATGAAAAGTAAGACTTATCTATCAAATAAAAGACTATTTCTTAGGCATAGATACATAAGGTATGAACAAGCCCGAGTCTTTTACCCTACAATGACATGATTAAATGGGCACTAGATCATGTGGATATCCCAACTAGAACTATTTTCAATTCTCAGAAGGTAGTTGTTGGGTCATTTCAACCGGAACACATACAGGTGATGTATAAGTTGTCTTCTACATCAAACTTCATTTACAATACCATTTTTCTAGAGAATTTTAGCAAAACAAAGTGTGATCAATATGGAAAGCATCTTTCAGATTTGATCAAAGACTGGTGCTCATGCCCTGAAAAGTTCAGAGTTGATTCTCACGGCATATACTCAATTTCATCGCTACAACCATAGTTCATGTATATAGCTATGATGATATGCAGACTATGGAAAAGAGAACACAACCCATTTATTTCTACCATGGGTACCCATGATACACACAGTGGCAGAAGGTTATTCTTTCGACTGGGCCAAGATATTGTCAGACAGTCTGGCTAGTGAAATTACATAATACCAGGCAAAGAAATCCAAGGGGAAATCAACTTCATTTTTATGTCAGCTTATATTATGGATGCCATCTGTTTCATGACGCCTTTCCCGCTGATGGGCTGGAGATGGACTCCAGATAACGCCGGACCAATTCATATTTATCATTCAAAACTCTAGGAAGACAAGGCGAAGGATTTCTTTTATGAAATATGTAATTGGGTAGCGGTGCCAATGCACATTATTATTTTTGGTCACCTGCCTCCTAGAATTTCAGATATAGTTGTGGCTAACCTGGATAAAGTAGCAGACAGGTATATCGAGGATCACTTCTCTTACGTCAGAGTTTTCAGTTGTTCAGTTCCCTTGTACGCTTTACTACAATTTTTACCAGACTAACTGGTTTGCCACGAGGTCACACGACAAACTATACTCTGCAGGATTAGAAAAGAACTCAAAGAAGTTTAGAAAAAGGTATGGCCATCTTTTCCCTTATAGATTGGTGCATTTTCTTTATTGGATTTTGGCCACTCCAGAGTGGAAGCCACAGCATTAGAAGAAATAAAACTGGTTAACATTGAATTTAAGAAGCACGACACGCAGAAGGTTGTGGGTAACCATATGGCCAGTTGCAATCTTAAAAATTATGAAAATCAATAATCCCCTCAGGACGAAGTGTTTCGAGGGGTGAGATATTACCAATAAGTTATGAGCAGAGTTGGATCCCTATCACCTAATAAAATGATTGATTTTTACAACTTCCAAAAACACTGAAGGAGTAGTCTTTTGAAAGTATTACAAGGGGAAAACCCAATGTCTCTTGCTACACAACAAACAGAGACCCAGAATCCAGAATTCAGAAGCTCTAGCAAAGAAGAAGCCCCAGAAAACTCAGAGAAGTATGAGATCTCGACTCAAAAAAAATATATCCCAGTGACAGAGGTATTTGATGACCAGGCCAAATATCAACCAGAGACATTAATAAAGCAAGGAGAAGATAGGCCATTGTCTTCACCAGATAAATCAACTACAGATGAAACCAGAAAACAATTATCCACAGAAATCGACAACCCCATTTAGATTGTCACGTCATTATAGTACATAGAGGAAACCCCAATGTAGAGGTAATACTCATAGGATATCTCACACCCGTCTCTATTGAAGAGATACCTCCCTCCGATTTCTTTTTCAGTAAGAAAAGAAAAGTTGTGGTGAAGAAAGAAATGCACTAGAAAGAAGGTGCAACGGTAAAAAAATGCAGAGTATTATTGGATGGATAGAATTTGGAAGATGAAGATTTTTCTACAGAGGTATCCGACTCTTTGGGATATTTTTCAACAACTAACCTATTCTCAATCGATAATCTGAAAGAAAGACTGAAGTAGAGGAATCATATGATAAGTCAGTTGCAAAATCAAATAAGGAATACAAAAAAGAATGTCAGAGAAGAAGTCAATAAAGGGTTAGAACAGGCTAGAGCCAGTGATAAATAATAAATCCAACTTCTCAAGTCCAATCTTGATGAGATGCATAAGAAGATGCAAGTGAGGGAAAGATAGACTATCCAGCAAGAGGAGTTGATAAAACAATTACAAGACAAGTTCATTTCCATTGATAAAATGGTTGTAGATATAGAACCGTTTCAAGCTCAAGCGTTGGAGGTGCTAAAGAAACTGGAAATAGCTCAACAAAGCCTACTCTCTAAAGTAAAAATTGTCCAAAATTATTCTCAGGTGATGGATGAAGAATTAAGTAATATTGTTTTAAGAGAGAGAGAGGCTATCGTTGCCCGAACTACCTTCCAAGAAGCGGTTATATCATCAGCAAAAGAAGGAATAGCTATGACATCTGGGTTGTCTATTTCAAAGAAAACTAGAGGTGATATTATACTAAAGACTCGGGAATCAAACATAGTCGAAGGTAGGAAAATGGCTAAGGAATTGAAAGAATCTTGTGAATAAGTTTTTTTTTCACTCAAAAAATAATTATTAGGCTTCGATAAAGAAGATAGTTCTGGAACACTGGGTCAAATTAATATAACCAAACATCATCTTGACATTAAAACAAATATGCAAGAAGCCCAAGATGAAATATCACAGATAAAATAGGTCGATATTCCTCAAACAGATAGATGGCTAGTGAAGCCTAATCTACAACTGCAGTCTATTATTTAGAGGATAGGCGAATAGAAGAGAGATTGCCTCAAATGGAAAATAAATTATACATTTTTTAGGCTAATAACTTAACAGGGTCTTCCGGGTTGGTAGCCAAATTTGTAGGCAAGTGCATCAAATGTATTGAGTAGAGAAAAGGTAGTACCTATGGAAACAAATGAATACAATCTATGTACTTTATCTATTTTAGAGCTAGAATAAAGGAAAGGAAAATGTTCATGCCAACATAATGAGAAGATCAAGAAGATTGCAAATGAAGTTCTTCAGTTTCCATATTTTGTAATTTTAATTATTCTGAAGATAGAGGAATTCCAATCGTTTGAGGTTGAGAACTTTTGTATAAATGCATATTCGAAAGAATGAACAAAGGGCTGCTTCTTGTTGGTTGTAATCGAGAAAACTCTCCTCATTGAGAATTAATGCAAGTGCAGACCAGAGATTCCATATTTCGTCCATTTGATTTATGTGTTCTTCTATCTTTCCACATTCTAGCATCTTTTCATATATTTCCTTGATGAATGCCTGATCGCAATTTAGTACAACATATATTGTGGTTATGTTTCACTTAGTTATCTAATAACAAACAACTTTTCCTCTGTATTTACTGTTAGTAAATACAAGACCTGTGAATTAATTAGATTGCTATATTTTATGCTTCATTTAAGGTTACATTATCTATTTTCTTCTTCTGTAACAAAGTAATATTCCTCTGTATTTGATGTCTTTCTTTGTCTAACATCTGCACGTTTTTCTCCCATTATATCCAATATTTTCAAATTTAATTCAGACACAAAAAACGGCCTCTAAGTTGTCATACTATTAATTCAATTTAAGGATTTTTTCTCACCTAACTGAGATAGAAAAGGCAAACTTTTAAACTTTTCTCATTTCCTGATGCCTGAGATTGTGCTTTGAGCCTTAAGTAAAAACTTAGGAACAACACTACATATGGAAGACTCTGGAAGCATATAGTCAATGATGAAACTTTGAGATGCAGAAGGCATCAATCAAAATCTCCATAGGGATTGGAAGATTAACCAGTCGGAGGAGTAAATTCTCTGTAACAAGATCATGCTAAACCCAAAATTTTGATGACAATTGGACTCAAAAGTTTGTGCTATGTTCAAAGGCGACATGACTGTTGCCAATATAAGATAATGTTCTTTTCCCGCCCGTCTTTTTTGTTTTTTCTTATTCAAATGAATGTTATGATACAGAAGAGGAAACGAGTGTCACAAGTAAGAAATCTAGTTCCAGTAGTGGAACATACCTATGCTCAATGCAAGGAGGTGCATGCAAGAGATGGACACTCAAGGGAATGTTTTCTCTTGGGTATAGGGTGTCAAGATGCAAAGGATATAAACAAGTCTTTGCTTGGCTGATGATGAAAACTGTTGAGGTGAAAGGCTTATAACACAAAAGAGAGAACTTGAAATAGTCTCAATACTGCAAGAAAGAGAATGAGATGCAATTACAACTTAACGTCGAAAAATGTCCTTTTTTGTAATCTTAGTCTACTTGGTTTGAAAAAGGGATAAAATTGCACCAAATAAATGTCCTTTCAAATCCAATTTACGAGTGTGAAAGATACAAGTTCACTCGACAATCTTTTCGCTTTTTGAGAGAGTGAGAAAAGAGCTTAAATCATACTCTTTGGGGGTTTCTATGTGGGATGTCATGGGGGGGGGTCAAGGCTCTTGTGAAGGATTTCTGTGAAAGGTCAACAACTTACGAATAATTGACACAAACTTGGGAAAACCCAAATCTTTCCAAGTTGAGGAGGATAAAGTGCTAATAGAGGTTACCTTCTCAATGATATATCAGAGAACACCTCTTATCTAAAAAGGCATAGGAGAAGGAATGTTTATACCCCACAAGACCATCCCAGTGAAATGGAACTTCTTCAAGACTTGGAGGGAGAGTACTCATGGAGAGTAAAACTTTCTCTTGTTCATAAGGTACCTGGGTAGAAATGTTAATGACATGGTCAAAAGATGTCTCACTCCTCAAATAGGAGTAGTGTCGGGTGATGATTTCATCGGCATGAATGTCGTGTCAATCAAAGGAGAAATAGAGTGTTGGGAAACCAAAGATGACTTTGAACCTGAAGAGTTATTGTATAAGGACTGCACTTCTTATACTATGATAGTAGTAGGACACAAGTGTGTTAAATGACCTCCTTTGCAAATCCTATAAAGGAACCTGGTCTTATTCCCTAGACATCGAGGTTTCTCAATTGTATGAATGCCCCCAAAATTAATCACGATGGCCGGTGCCATGTTCTCAGTGTGACTAGGAGAGGATGGTGGTTCATCCCCCACATAATGTACATAGGTTGGCGATGATTCTCTAGCACGACTGACCAAAGTTGGAGATATGATGTCATTATGACTCGTGGTGACTAGAATTGTGCCCTTGACATGAATTGTAGTGGTTGGTTATTGGAATTCAACATGGCTCATAGAGGTTGTCGATCAATCTCAAACATGACCAACATAGTTTGGTGATGGAAATCCAATATGACTTGTAGTGACTGGACTAGTGGCGGCGGTTAGTTGCAACATTTGAGACCAAGGTCTCAGGAAAGACTGGTTTTGAGAAATTGCAAGCTAGGAAGGATCCTGGTTTGCAGCCTATCCCTTCCTGGAAAGGTAGTATCCTCCGTTTAATTGATCCATAGAGGTTTGTACAGACATCATCACCGAAGTATATGTATGTGAAGAGAAAAATATTTGATACGGGTTATTCGGGTGAGGATATATATTGCCCCCATACAAAGGGGTTTCATGAAGGGGGTAACCCATACCATAAAATTGATTCCCTCCATATGAAATACTAGAGGACATATGGAGGCCCGACATAGGAAGAGTGTTCGTAGGGACTAGCATGGTGGATGAAGGATACATTGATGGGGTGTAATAAGTACAATAACCACCCATTTGAGCACTGGTGCATGTAAGGATGAATCCAGAATTGGATCCATAAGAAGGAAGATTCCAACCTCCCACAGTGAGAGTTGGTTGAGGGATATGAATCCTATCAAATGAATACATAGACAACATATCCATCGTGCTTCTGGATCCAAAACTAGGATTCATGTAAGCAGACGAGGGAGAGGATGGAAAGGGTGAAGGCATGTTTAGCATATCAAGAGGAAAATGATTAGAGACCCAAGGCATTGACTGAGTATCATAATTTTGCATACCATTATGAAATATGGATGGATTCATCCCCATGAAATGGGTGAATTTCATGGGAGAGGAAGTGATAAATGGGGGAGTCAAAGGGACTCCACTATCCATGATAATGACAACTCATGGCGCAACATAAAATCCTAAGTTCAACTAATGATCAAAGAGCACACCAAAATAAAATAAACAAAAGGCCAATATGCACACAAACAAGATAAAGTGGTTGAAAGGGGCCTCCCTCCCCAAAGTAGGTATGTCTCACCCAAGAGGGGATTGAGACTCCCTACTAAATATCGGAGGTATCAGAATTAGTTATAAGGGCCCTCATGGGCTTAACAACTAGTCGGTCAGATCCCCCCGGAGAGGTAATCCTCCATAAAGGGTGTGTGTTGTCCGACCCTTATCTAACCTAGTGTACTTGCAGAATAACCCCTACAAGTAATCTATGTGGTACCTATGTCAAGAAACTAATCAACCACGATATAACCGATGCATAGACAAACAGTCATATGTCTGATTCACCGTATGGGTAGGGTAACGAATCCTGAAACCTCTAAAACACTGTCTCTCACAGAGGTAAAGGTACTATCAAGATCCCCATTTATGAATAGATCCCTAGAAATATATCTGACGCTAATAAGGTATTGGGGGGATATCCCCTCAACCAACCTCATGCGACCTTGTTCTTAACTCCAGTGTAAGTGTTGGTCACTATAATTGCTTATTTAATTAAACAATCAAGTGCTACATAAATTGTCAACCCAGGGAAGTCTGTTTATTTCAAAGGTAATCACGCACTGTATATGCTCAATCTCAAAAGCAATCTAGAGTTGTAGTAAAAATACATTAATCACACCTTGCCTTGAATAAACTGAAATTCTAACTTGAATTACAGGAAAGCAACCTACCTATTGCATAGTTCAAAGTTTAGAGAAATGATTGTCCAAAGAATCCTGGATTACATTAAGAAATAACAACCTAGGAAAGAAATCCTTCAAACCACAACAAAAGGAAAGACCAACTATCTTGTAACAGAGAACAGGACCCTATTCCCCAAGTAGGAATCTTCAGCACATGTGTCTGATCATCACACTTTCATGAACTCGTTGCTAACTCAAATAATTGACACACACTGAAGGCTACTATCCCTTAACAAAGAATAGGACCCTATTCCCCAAGAAGGACCGATCACCACACTTTCATGAACTCATTGCTAACTGAAATAATTGACACACACTGAAGGCTACTATCTCTTAACAGAGAATAGGACCCTATTCCCCAAGCAGGAATCTTTAGCACCTGTTTCTGATTATCACACTTTTATAAATTCACCAAGCAGGAATGCTAACTAGAATGATTAATAGTTACCCAAGCATGAATCATATGGAAACAATGTAACAACCAGTAAAGCAGAGTTTCAGCAAGACAGAGTTCAATAAAATAGTGTTTCAGCAAAACAAAATTCAGTAAAGTTGAGTTTCAGCAAAACAAAATTTAATCAAGGCATGAACAGAAACAACACTAACACACTACAGAGCTAATGGGTGAATCTTGTGAAGAAGGTGGGCCCTCCCTTCTCACAAGATTCCCTTGAAATGAAAGGAACTAGAGAGAAATGCTCAGAACAATCTTTTATTCATCTGTCAATTGTATCATATTACAAACTAAAGTAAAACACGTCCTTCTCTGTAAATCCTTTCTTAGCCAAAAAGAAGATCCTCTCTAATGGTGATTTCCTCTTATTTAAAGAGGAGAATCCCCTCGATACAATTTGATCATCAAATTACATGTGCGCCTCTGAATCCTATTCTTAGTCAGATCAAATCTCTACTGGAATAGGATATCCTGGTCTCCCGTAACAGAATGCTATTACAATAGTTGAAAAGGTGTTGAGTGAGGTGTTGTTGTTGTGGCTGGAGTAATAACTTCTATATTTATCTTCTTTACTGTTGTATGTTGTTTCAGCATCACAAATCATGGGTTGTTCAGCATCGAGATTTTCATTCTAACTGTTTTAGCAACATGGTCTCACGCAGCAGCGATGGTTTTTGGCTCATGGTGCGGCTGTTGTGGTCAGTGTAATAGCTTTGTGTTGTTGTTTCGGCATTGTAGACCACAGAGAGTGTAACAACTTTTGTGTGAGTTGTTGTTTCAGCATCGTAGAACACGGAGAGTGTAGCAGCTTCTTCTTGTGTGAGTTGTTGTTTCAGCATCGTAGACCACAGAGAGTGTAACAGCTTCTTCTGTGTGAGTTGTTGTTTTAGTATCGTAGACCACAGAGAGTGTAACAACTTCTTCTGTGTGATTTGTTTTTTCAGCATCATAGACCACAGACTGTTTCAGCCACAGGGTTTGCGTGCTTTGACTGTTTCAGCAACAAGCCTCAATGCTAATATGCAGTTCGAACTATTTCAGTACTTATATATTTCTGATCAACGATTAAGTACGAGAGTAATGTAAAATTATATGCAAAACATATTAAACATATAGTAAAGAGAAGAGACGTTATATACCTTTGGAGAGATAGGGTAAGGTGATAATATAAGTTTAAATGTGAGTGGAAAAAGGGTGTAATGAAAGCAAAAAGTGTGAGCAAAAAGGTACATTGTAGGGTCCTAACATCCCCCCCAACTTAAAATGTTGCATGTCCTCAGGAAACTTCAATTTGAATCATAATCTGGATATCAACTCTGAGCATGCAAGTTACTTAAGCAGTAGTTGTGGAAAGTGTTGTCTATTGGAGCTCTGAATCCTTGAACGCGTTGTAGCCTTTTCCAAGTTATTGTTTTTTCCTTCTTGGGCAACTTATAATGAACTTGATATTTCTCTGTTGGCATCCACAGGATAGGAAAATGAAACTGATAACCTATCCAGCTTTCAACACATTGCTAAACACACTTGATGTAGCTAGGTATCCTGGAGATTTCTATCTCAAGATTGGTGGGGCTGAAGGGATTGTGTTCCTGTCTTTTCTCAGTATATTGTTGCCAAAACATGTTATTTGCTTGTAGGGTAGCAATCTCTATGGATTTAATGAACTGTTGACAATCCTGAAGCACTGTTGTCTGTAGTTTTTGAATGTGTTGAGTCATCCTTGGTTTCTTCAAAAACTGATAATACTCTGTAACAAAGGTGGCAACATTTTGTGGTTCTGGCCGTATCCAGAGAAGGCGATTATCCTCATTATGCTTGGAATCTAAGAAGTCATCCTTCCATATAATCTGATTGTTAAGGAAGGAGGTGAGTGCCCTAATCTGGATGTCACTGACAAGAGGGTTAAGGTTAAGCTCTCGGTTCTCAGGGATGGCCTCATTATGAAAATATACCTCACAGAGGAGGTGTTGATCCATAGCAGAGGCTTCTGTAAAATTTTTAACAAAATCTGTTGGATTTAACACTGCATGGGGTCTGCCTTCTTTGATTGATTTGATATGAAACCATGTAAGTCATTCCATGAGGAACATAGAGTAATTGCAGGATGGTTTCCTTGCAGCCAATAATTTTTGTGCCAAGTCAAATATGAGGAACAATTTTCCTTTTAGCTCTTTATTCTGTTTCTTATAGGCACGGGATTCCTGGCGTGTTTGATCCAAAGATTCCCAATTTGAATAGATATGGTTTAGCTAGATTAGTCTGTGTTCCTGCAGGCTTTTGGCCTATGTAACAACAGACTCTTTTTTCCATTTGTCTAATATTGCCTGCTCATCCCATGGCTGAGTTTGTGTTTCAGTGTTGCAAATGGTAGGCTGAGGTAGGGTTTGAGTGGTTTGTTCCACAAAGGTGTGGGTATTGATCTAGCTAGGTGGGGCTGATTCATCAATAGGCAATGTTTGTACATCTTTATTAACAAAAGCAGGGGCTTCAGATTTGACATTTGTTGTAGGCCAAGGTTCAATCTTAATTTTGGAAGGTCCCGCTGGTTCTTGTGTAGCAGCAGGGTTTTCTTCTTTGACTGCAAAAGTCGTAGGTGCAGGGGAAGCTCCTAGCATTGGAATTTGAATCACTTCGTAGCCTGCTTGATAATAGATGTCTCCACATTGACTGCACATATACTCTCTACAGGGATTACAGGGAACTTAAATTGTATACCCTAGGTCGCTATGCGAGCTAGGGTATACAATTTAAGTTCCTTCTCATAGGATTCCTTTGCCATGGCTAGCTCTTGCTTGTAGGCTTCCAGTTCAGGCCTTAGGAACTCATTTTCTTGTAATACAGAGGCCATTGTTGGTTCTGGTTGAGGGGTGATCGGTTCTTGTGTAACAGTCACGGCCACACTAGCTGGTTCTTTTGGAGCAGCTACAGGATCGGTCGCTGATTCTTGTGTTCCAGCTTCTTTATGTAAAGAAAGTAATGTTGCAGCACCCTGGGCCTCCGATTCCTGTGTCTCGGTAACAATATCAGTAGATGGTTCTTGTGTTTCAGCTGTAGCTAGTTCTTGTGTTGCAGCTATAGTTGGTTCTTGTGTTTCAGCTACTGAATGAGTAGCTGGTTCTTGTGTTTCAGCTACTAATTGGGTAGTTGGTTCTTGTGTTTTAGCTACTTGATGAGTAGCTAGTTCTTGTGTTTAAGCTACTAAATTTGAAATGGATGATGTCGCAACACACTGGGCCTCTGGTTCTTGTGTTTCAGTGCCCGTGGGTGGAATAGGTAAAGATTCTGGAATTTGGGAGGTTGGAGATGCATGGGGTTTTAACTGGATGGGTTGGGGATTTAGGGCAGTGGCAGTAGTGGCTGCCCTTGTTCGTTTTCTTTGTAAAAAGGGTGGAAAGAAAGGAATTTTCTTCCATTTGCGTGGGGGATTTTCCTCAATGATGGGATAGGGAGAATTGTCTGGTTCAGAATCGTCACTAAGGATATGGACGATGGGAGTGGATGATTCTGGTAAAATGTGGGGTGGGCTTGGTATGGTAGGGAGGTTAATTGGATTGATTGGGTCTATAGGAGGGCTGTTAGGTACTTCCGGAGAGTCTGGAGGGTTTTTTGGTTGCTGTTCCTGAAGATTTTCAGGAATTTCAACAGCTTCTTGGGGTTCTATGGGTGGGTTGTTTAGTGGAGGGTTTTGTTGGGAAAAACCCTTTTGGATAAGAAGTTGAGCGAGACGATGATGGGTGAGGGAAAGGGCGGGATTTTTATCCTTTTTACTATAGTGAGAAATATTTTTAAGACATCCGAGCAAATAATAAGGAATTTTTACCAATATAGCTTGCCGTAAATGAGACAACAAGACAAAATCGTACTAGTAGACTACCTAGTATCAGCCTTCATAGGTAAGGTAGTGCTTGAAAAACTTTTCAACTCTCGTCCATGGAGGTGGCAATGAGTTGAGTCAGACACGCCGACCTTTAGGCTCAATTTGTTCCCCTGGCAAGAGGAAATCCTGTTGGGCATTAAGAATGATGTGTTTGCGGCTGAACCAGCAAATTCCATTGGTAGGGAGACCCAGGACATGTGCTATATCCTCCTCTGTAACTGAAATGTGAACCCCTTGAACAATGGAATGATCTTCCTGGAGATTTCGAGCAAATTGAAGGACCTGTTGTTGATCGAATCCCTGTAGCCTCTGAAAATAACCCAACCATCCTGCCTGCAGAAAAATTTGATAAACTTCTAGATATAGTTATAACAGGGATGTCGTGGTGGGTTCGTACTGTATAACAAGGCCTCCCATAGCTAACCGCTCAGTAAAATTCCCCGACAGAGAGTCGAGTAACCGCTTCTGTGCAGAGTGAGTTTTTCATGTGAAGGCATGCAAATGGTGGTAAAACAACGAAAGGATGGTAAACAGAGAATGATGGTGGTTAGTTCATGTGAAATTATGGCATAGGATTTCGATATTCCCCCCTGTTGGCAGCCAATTCACATTTTTCATTACCTCATAAGCTGCCTACACTAATGTTTCACAAACATTGATTTTTCGTCGCAAATTTCAAATGAACGACGCCTTTATTCTTTGCGCCTTTTCGAACGCTTGTCTTCGCTAAGTCTTCACAATTGTAAGCATGAAAATTTCTCCTTTCGAGGTCACATTTTGATCATTATCTGAACTGTCGATATCTTTTGTGTCATCATGCTTATTGCGCCTATCTTTTTATTTGATCTTCACATGACCAGCAATATCCTTTGATCGGTTTTCATACTGCGATGGATTATATAACTCAGTTTTATTGGAGACATTTAGCCTTTGCATTCGCATTTCATGACTTGCCTAAAACATTGATTCATTGAATTGCATCAAGGTCATGATTTATCTTTTGACTTGCCTAAAACATTGATTCATTGAATTGCATCAAGGTCATGATTTATCTTTTATGATCCTTATTGTTGATCATTATCATAGCTCTTGGTGTATCAATCTATGCAATATCGATTTGACACCTTAGTTAAACGTTTGATTAATGCATTGGCGAGAACATGATTTTGGGTTCTGAACTTCATGTCGGATGTTTGAAACATTATGGTATAATACTCGCACACATTGGTATACTCATTGGGCATTCTTATGTCGATTGTGTGATTGAATTTCATTGATTTTGCAATGTATTAATATTTGGATTGGCTTCTCATATGGCCTCCTCAGCGTTTGGTTTCATAAGGTACTTAGATATTCATGCATATCTTTTTAAAAATAATGCCTATGTCTATTTTTGTAACTATTGGTATGATCTAAACATTGGTTAATGGTGGCTACATTGGCGCATAGTTGAGTTTTGTATTGATTGCAATTTGATTGCTGGTAGATGAAAAACTTTGGTTTAACACTTATTGCGCATGCACTTATCATTGTTCATTGATCAGGCCAATAGATATAATTGTTGAGCTGTGTTATAGGGGGTTTTACAGTTGTAAACGCCTGCCTCCAGGAATTTAGCTATTCCTCACTTGCCACGCTTATGCTCGCTAATGTGATGGTTTCATTAGATTCGCAAATCATACAGAGATAACTTGGGTCATTTTTGTTATATGGTTTGACATTTTCAGAGCTAGATCTGAATACCTCTCTGTTTATGCGACCTATGAAAGTTTCTGGCGTTCTAGGGTTTCCCTGGACGATCTAGGAAGGCATAGAGAGGTTGAAAATTTACAAATATCTCAGCTGATGAGTTTTCCAGTAAACAAGCAGAGAAAGATACAAAGGCACAAGGGTCTGCACAAGGTCAAGAACAAATGCCACAACCACAAATCTATAGATTTGGCCCATCAGTAAGGCGTTTTCTTGCTGAGTTTGAACTGGACATATCTTCACTTAAGGTTTCAGGTCCTCGTGGGACACTCCTGAAAGGTAATGTCTTGGCAGCAATCACATCTGGAGTAGGTTCAAGAAAATTATCAGAGACAGCTAAATTGCACAAGCAATCTGAACCACCAACAAATGAGAAGACATTATCAGCACCAATAGCTCCTGTATCTTTACAATCACCCTTGCCACTGCAGTCATTTGGGCTTGATGAAAACTTACAAAATAGTCAAATTCGCAAGATCATGCAAAACGTCTATGGGAATCAAAGCATGGGACTCCGCATCTTTATTTATCTGCAGATGTAATGATGGATCCTGTGCTGGCTTTTAGAAAGGAACTTCAAGAAAGGTTGTGGGGCGTGCTTTAAAGGCCGTTTCTGAAGCAAATGCATATTGGAGTAATGAAAAGGAAAGATGGCCCGCGATTGGAGTTATTGAATAAGACATTGTCTGCGACGCACAAAAGATAACTATGGCAGAGGAAATGATGCGTAAAATGTTTTCAGGGTTTTTATGCATCGTTATCGAAACGGGATCCAGATATTCGGATTGCATGTATCAGAACTATAATGTGCCATCACAGAATGATTTTGCGACCGTATGATCGAGCTAGCAGATAATATTGATATATCTATGGCAATTAGTGCCATAGGACTCTTGAAATAGTTCTATCTTATCTGTCCCTGTTCCTACAAGATCTATACTTAATACCTTGGTTGGACTTTGAATGAGAAGAATGTTGTTGTACGCAAAATCTCTATAATTAAGGCATCAACTTCTTGCAGATGAAGAGCTTGGTCTACTGTATGACCTATTGATTGATGAATCATCATTCATTCACCGTGCTGTCGGAGAATTAGAATTGGATCACTTAATAGTTCAGAAATTTAGCAGATTACAGCCTATACCGAAAGAATGGAAGATAAGTCTGAACTTCCTTTAAACAGGTTGCTACAAGTATTAAAGGAATTTTCTACAGATCCAATTCTAAGTGGCTATGTGATTGATGCTGTCTGGAAAGATATGAAGGCAATAATAGATTGGAAATGTATAATTTCTATGCTTTTAGATGATAATCCAAGGAATGGACTTACAGAGAAAGACCCCAGTTTCTAACAAGCATGTTTCTGAAAAATCAACAGAGAAGCCTCGGCCAATCACTAGTTCTAGAAATAATTTTGCTAGCTGTAAGTTGAAGTCTTGTGTTCCTAGAAAGAACTCAGAGGTTTTGGTCAATCCATTCAATTAGGGAGCTAATTCTGCTGCGATCAAGTGTGATGCTACATTAGCAGAGGACGATGAGAATGATGGCACATCTGATGGAGAACTGGCTAGTATGGACAAAGAAGATGATGATGAGAGTAACAGTGAACGATCACTTGCATCAAGCATCAAAAGTTTGTGCATTCACATCTAGTGGAAGCAACTTATTGAACAGCATTGGTATTTCTGCTACACCTGTGATCTGACTGTTCCTAAAAGGTGTTGTTCTATTTGTGCAGGGATGTGCCACAGGGTCCAGCAGTGTTGAACCATTCTTGCCTCTTCCAGATGAGAGGATAGTTATGGGTGATGACAAGGCAATATTTGGTGGCAAGTGTTGCTTCAAAAAGCTCTGTCTTGCAGAAATTACTCAGATTTTTATATGAGCAGACCCCTTTTTTAAATGTTGTAGGTGGGAAATTAGTGTTGTGGCTGCCTTCAGGAGTGGTGTGATTTCAATTAACAATGCTGAAGCTGTTATGGATCTGGTGTATGCTTTGGGTTTGGTGACAAGCTTTTTCATCTTTTCCCTACACTCAATTCTAGATAGATTTATTATGCAAAACAAATGGATGGATTTTGTAAAAGATTTATTTGTTAGTTGTTTTGATTAAAGTA
>SNQJ01S0120613.1:3380-19079 GCA_010110895.2 Picea sitchensis | reverse complement strand
TTTTTAAGCGTTAGAAGGTCGATTGTCCCTATATAGCTTTAGTCGACTCCCATTGATCATTCCTTTGAGTTATGTTCCTCCCAAATAATTCAACTATACAAATCCCCCATCTGTGAAAGTATTTACTTCATATGGTCCCAACCAATGCATTCTGAGTTTTCCTGGGTGTTGAAGAGATCTACTGTCGTATGCCAAGACTAGGTCTCCCTCCTTGAAACTTGTCCTTTGGATATGTCTATCATGTCAAGATTTGTCCCTTTCTTTCTATACCTCTTGGTGAAACCCTTATAGAATCCTATATTCTTCCATGATCATCAGCTAACTTAGCATGTCTTGTATTGTGCCTCACTCTGTCATGTTCGTAATTGTTGCTATGCGCATAGTAGGTACCAAAAAATTTAATGGAACCACTGCTTATTTTCCATACACCAATATGAATGGTGTATGACTTGTCAGTTTTTTACATGTGGTCATGTATGCCCATAGTAATGCTTGTATCTTCAAGTCCCAATCATCCCTATTAACATTACATATATTTTTCAGTGCATTTTTTAGGATCTTATTAAAGGCTTCCAATGTTCCATTTACTTGAGGATGATATGGTGTACTCTTTTGATGATACACTTTAAAATCCTCAGTCATCTCTTTTATAGTGTTGTTAATGAAGTCAGTGCCTTGGTCACTCATCAAAATCCTTGGGTATCCAAATCTAGTGATCATGTGCTCAAACAAGAAGTGTGTTGTTGTCTCCACGCTGTAATATTTTACTAGTGTTTCTTCTGCCCATCTTGTTAAGTATTATGTCGCAGTAATAATATACCTTTCTCCTGACCTTTTTGTTGGTGGGTTAATTGGTCCTACAAAATCTATTTTCCATTTTCTAAATACCTGGAAGGTTACTTGTGGCTTTAGGGGCATCTCATCCCGTCTATTAGGTTTACCAACCCTCTGACACACATCACATCTCTAGCAGTATTCCTTTGAATCTATATGAAAAATCAACCACCATAGTCTTGTGTGCAATACCTTCTGCACATTAGCTTTGCCTGCATAATGTCCTCCTGCTATTCCCTCATGGGCCTCTGCTAAAATCCTAGGTATTTCATGTTCTAATACACATCTTCTCAAGATGTTGTCTGTGTAGTGTTGAATTCTTTTGGCACAGTCCCTATACTCAAGTATTGAATGATGTCCAAAAAATATTCATCAACTACTTGGACTGAAAATAACTGTGCATCAAGAAATTTGTCCTCTAGGTTTGTAGGTTCCTCTCCATTAGTGATCCTTGACAGGTGATATGGTCCTGCATTCAACTTCCCTAGTTTGACTATCACTTAGAAGTCAAATTCTCGGAACATCAATAACCATATATAAATTATCCCCCCCAACACTGGCTTGTTGATGAGGTATTTAAGAGATGAATGGTCTGTAAACAACTTGAAATGTTTTCCCAATAAGTAATGTCTAAACTTCTGAAGCGCATAGACCATAACTAAGCCTTCTCTCTCTGTGGTATTGTAATTTTTCTTCGATTCTGACAGTTTTCTGCTAGAACATGATATAGGATGGTCCAATTATCTTGATCTTGGTGATCCAGGTGGATATCAGTGGCCACCCACCTCTTCACTTGGCTCAAAATAATTTTCTGACAATTTTGGCAATTTACTATTTTTAGCAGTTTTTAACTTCCGGGACCATTTTGAGGGCCTAAATGAAGGTTTTTTGGGATCTAGCTTATCAATGATATCCAAAGTCTTTTATTGATCCCCCAAAATGAATCTCCTTGACGATACCTTTCCAACGAGCTATCGTGCACCCCAAACAGAGATTGTATGCCAAAGTTATGCCCCCGGGAAGTTGATACACCAAAACTACCCAAAACGGGGTCCACAAAAATGTTGGCTTTTCATCTTCCGAGGTTAGGGTTTTGGATTTTATTTATGATAAAAAGGTCTTTGGAGCCTCATTTTTTTATCATCTTCTTTCGAATGCGAGTAGCGGGCACATCTCTTCTCAGAGATAAGATGCCACCATTCTAGCGAGTCTTTCACTCTGTATTTTTACAGTCTTTGTACATTTTCGCTCATTAATAGAAAATTGTATATTATTGTATCTCTGTTTTTATGGTTGCATTTATGATACATTTATTTTATATTATTGGATATTCAAGATATCTCTATACATTTCTTTATTATATCTCCGCTCTCATTTTGTGTTGAAAATAATCCAGATCACCTAGTTGCGCTAGAATAGCTCCAAGTGTTATGGTTGATGCATCTACATGCACATGGAATGTCTTTTCCCAATCCGGGAATAATAGTATTGGTGCAGTTACCATATTCTCTTTTAGGGTGTCCAATCCTTGCTGACAATCCTCATTCCACTAAAATTTGTTATCTTTTGTCAACAATTTCTCCATTAGCGCAGTGATCTGCGCATACCCTTTTATAAATTTCCAATAGTATCATGTGTGTCCCAATGTTGCTCTTAACTGACGTATTGATTTTTGTGGTGGTATATTAACAATTACTGCAATCTTCACAGGATCTACTAGAAAGCCTTGTTTGCATACTATATGGCCCAATAGTATCCCAAAGGGTGTTCCGAAGATGCAGTTCTTGATATTTAACTATATCTAACACTGCCTGGATATTTCTAACATTAGCCTCAACACCCCTACATGGTCTTTCAATAGACTATAGACTGTCCAATCGTCCAGATATACCTCTAAAAACTGATGGATGAATTCTTTGAATGCAGCTATGACTACTCTGGAAAATATTGTTAGTGAATTCTTTAGTCCAAAAGGCATGATTGTGTATTGGTATGACCCCCATTATGTGGAAAACGTGGTTTTGTACCTGTCTTCTGGAGCTATCTTGATCTGGTGGTAGCTTGAGAATCTGTTAGTGAATGATTAAGATTCCTGACCTCCTACATTCTCCAACACCTGATCTGTGAAAGGAGTAGGGAAAGGGTCATGTGGGAAAGCATCATTCAATTTCCTCAAGTTGACACATATCCTTATCCCTCCCTTATTCTTCTCCTGGAATACAATAGGGCTTACTCATTCATATTCCTCTACTAGTTCTATGATTCCAGCCTTGAATATCCTATCAATTTCTTCTTTCACTTTTTGTTTATATATTAGGTTTAGACTATAGGGCCTTTGTCTTATCGGTCTTGCCTCATATATGAGAGGTATATTCATTTCTCCTAGCTCTCTTTCTATGTCTTTCATCTCTGTGAACGTTTTTGGGAATAGGTCATTGTACTCACACAGTAACTCTGCTATGCTTTCCACTATTTGTTCATATCAGTAATCTCCAATGCTGGCCATTTTGGGATTCTCAACTGTCCCAATGTTGAGTTTATTCACCTTGATTGGCACATCAAATAATTTTTATTCTAGGGGTGGACCTTCCATTTCTCTTTCACCTTCAACTTCCACTATCTAAATGTTTTGCAGGTCATCTTCATCTGGTGCTTCTTCCTACACGTGGTAGCATAACAATAGTTCTTTTACTGTTCGTTTGTTATGTTGTTGCTCTTTTGTCATGAGTTCAACTTCCAGTTATTCAATGAATATCACCCCTCTTATTCATTTAAGTGTTGAGTTTATGTTGGGGTTATCATGCTCAAATGAGAAAGTGACTGTAAAATTCTGTTGTAAAACTGTCCACTCTATAGTTGCTTTACATAATTCCTGGTTTGTATACTAGTTTGTTGGAATCCATTATAATGTGTGAACAAAATGATGAGGCCATTCCTCCAGTGGTGTCATCCTCCATAGTGTTCTTCACTTCTCTAAGTGTTTTGTTGGTGCCCCCTGTCTATCATATTTTTGCAGTTGGTTTCTTCCCTGTTCTGCACCAAACCCGATGCGCAGTAAGCGTTTTACATTGGTACCAGTCCTTAACTATATTTTGTGTGCACCCCACCATCTTGAAGGTGTTTCCTTGAGTGTTATATTTGGGGCTAAGAGCCTACTATTTTCTAAAAATTCATCTTTGTATCATGTTAATACTAATTCTAATTCATTCACCCCATGAAAGATGGGAGGTTCCCTTATCTCCGTACCTACCCATATGACTGTGTGGTCTATTCTTGCGCATATTCTTGTGGAGAATTCGTGTAACCTCTATTGCCAGTTCTCTAAGCCTGTATCTAAGTCTTATGCACATGATGTGATACTTCTCCAACTGAGTACCCCATATGCAGGTGTATTCACATAATCTTCTTCTCACGTGGTTGTTCTGTACAACTGGTTAATTTCCTCCAAGTCTAAGAAAGTGGGTTCTACAAACATTTCCCCTTCTGATGGGTCTAATGGTGCAATGAATCTATATTCTCCTGAATCAAATGTCATCTTCCTTGTTTTTAAGTTGATGATGGCCTAATTTTCAAACGCCCAATCCAAGCTAAGCAATGTCGTATAAGGTGTTGTAACATCCATTATCTCTATTACTTCGAAATCGGCTTTAGTGCGCACTCCATCCAGATCTACTGTGACCCCTTTTAGTCTTCCAATTGGTAGAAATCTATGTTGATTTTATAGTTTCAGCTGAACAAGTGAATACCCTAATGTGGGATCTCCCATACATTGCCATGTCTTCTTGGGTAATACATTTAATTCAGATCCTAAGTCGAGTATAATATATCCCATGTTGAAATCTCCAATGTTATCATTCAGTCTGAGTTATCTGCTTGTTCTTCTTCTTGTGTGTAGATGATTAACAATTTTCTTTTCTAGCTTTCCTGCTACCTCTAGGCTACATCTTTCTATCATACTTTGTAACACTTTAACAGATGATGGATCGTTTAGTATTATAACATGGGATTGAAAAAAACCCTTAATCGTACTTACTTGTCCCATGGGTTGTGCTTCTTTGGTGTGATCTAACAATTGAGGCATCTTGTATGATGGTACTTCCTGGGTATGCTACACAATTGATGTCGATGCAATTTTTGGCTTCAAGAATTCTTGTCTGGCCTGCTTGAATATCTCCTTTTTGTTCAATGCATCAAATTGCTTCTTCGGTTTGACATTCTTCTTCACCCATTGGTGTTGTGTTGGAACTTGTCTTACTGTGTCATTTCCTGTCTTATCTCCTCCACACATAACTATTTCCATGTTTCTTCCTTCATCTCTAGCTTCCACCGAAATCCACTGAACATTATGATTGTTCTGATTTCTCTTTTTCTGGATCTTCCCCAATAGTGTATGACATTCTTCTGTGTCATGATCTAATGCACAACAATGCATACATGTTGCAGGTGGAAGTGGACATTCTCTTGCATAGTGTCCTATTTGTTGACACTTGTGGCATACCACTGGTCCTTTGCCTCTTCTGAGGCCTCCACCTCCGTAGCTAGCTCAATCTCCTCGTGGTGCATTGTATTGGGGCGCCTAGTTATACTACATGGTATTATTGTGTGGTTGTGTGGTATTGTACTACGGTTGCACAGTGTTATATTGTTGTTGCACAATGTTATACTGTTGTTGTGTAGTTTTATATTGTTGTTGTGCAGTGTTATACAGGGCTGGTACTTGGTTAAAATGTGGTGCATCTTTCCCAGTTATCATTTTTTCCTGCACCCTGTAAGCATCTAATGTTATTTCCCTCATCAGGTCCATGTTCCTACAATATTTTTCATCATGGCCTACTGACTTGAAAAAGTTGCAATATGAACTCTTAGCTACTATCTGGTACTTCTGCATAATTGGGAAATGATATGGATCATGCCCTTGTTTCTTACAAATGTCACACCACAGTCCTCCTGTTGGAAATAAGTTTGGCATTCTTGCTGCCATGTACTACGTGGATGTTGGGAATTCATTCTTATGGTGTCCTTCTGTCCTACATGTGGTACACCAAACGACTTCTCTTTTTCCCTTACCTTTGTTCTGGTTTAGCTGGAATGTTAAGTTCTTCATATCCTCCTTCATCTCCTCTATGGCTGGATCTGTCTTCTGATATTGGTTCTCTTCCAATTGTAGGGATGCCTGTAGATCCTCTACTTGTGTTTGAAACTTATGTTGTCGCAAAGAGTAATTCAAGTATGGTAGCTGTGAATTGACAAAAAAATGCATATGTTTCATATCTATCATGACATAATTTATCTTTCTCTTCAATCGTTTGAATCTCTGGTCAATATCCCATATAGATTCTCTTGGTTTCTATCTAATATATATCATCTCATTCATGTATTGATCCTATGAACTAGGATTCTAGAATTCATTTATCAGTAGCTTTTTGATATCTCGAATCATTCTAGTTGTCCCTGGTGGATTGTTTGTAGCTAAACTCATGTACCAATCCAGTGGGTGATCTCTTAGCATGATATCTAACTGCACAAGTTTGGTGTCCTCATTTGTGATCTATTTCATTTCCTAGATATTTTCACAAATAAACAAGTGCTTCTCAGGGTCCTCCGACACCTCTAATTTGAATTCTGGTAACCTGATGGTGGGATCATATCCTGCCATCCTAAATGTTGAGCCACTACCTTCGCACGGTGTAGATACTTGACTAATTCTTCCTAAACTGGTTCCCCCAATTGTTGTTCCCTGTGTGGACGTACTTCTTGTTCTCTTCCTCCTCCCAAAATTTGGTTGTCTAAATGTTGGTTTTCTTCTTGGTGTATTAGTCACACACGGGTTTATGGGTTCCATACTAACACTAATATGGATAGGAGTATTTCCTTCTATTCCCACACTTGGACCTCTTGTATTCCTCTCATATGTCACGCACAATATTTCCTCAATTTTATCCACATCCCAGGGGTCCTCTACCTCTTCTTCATCACTTTCCAAGCCCTCCCTCACGGCTACGACTATCTTCTTGGTGTACATCTTATATTGGTAAGGTACTCCACAACTCATTCTTCCATTTGTTTCCATGATCTGCTTGATCTGGCCTTCATCCATAATAATTGGGTCCAATGCCTCCTCCTTCTTTCCTTTATCCATTTCTCTCTCCATTTCTCCTTCTCCTGTCAGTGCTTCCCCCGTTCCCCCATGCACGTAGAGAAGATTAGTTGTCTAACACCATTGTCATTACTCCTTTTTTATATAGTAATATCTTAATAGAAGTATATAACGATATGATGTACCTACCTGGAGGTTTCTTCAAGAAATATTTATATGTTGCGTTGTAAGACTTCATTGTATCTACTGCAAATTTTGTTATAAATCCTGCAACAATGTTGTCTAACCAGAAATCTACTACCCATGTAAATTTATTATCAACTTGTTGTAACTGTACGATCTCTATAGGATTCCACTCTCGCTGTCTGATCTGATTTGTAGGATGGTTTTGTTTCAATATCAATATCCACTCGTGCAACACATATGGGAAATCACAGAAAAAATACTTCATGCAAGTCGTTGAATACATACTTGTCCAGATATTTGTGTGGTGTCAACTTTGGATTTTTGTTATCTTTCTGCGCAAACTCCAACTCCTTTGTTTTCAACCAACTCTCTATTTTTTCCTTTGTTGGATTCCACAGTCTCAACATTCCCCCTTAGATTCTCAGTCTAGAATTCTTTTAACGGGTCTTCATTAGATCTCATTCACTCAATCCCATCCTGTTCCAACCAACTGGCAACATAACCATTTGTTGGTTTTGATTCTTCTACTTTATCATTCATCTACTCTGATCCTATTTGACCCAGGTTCAAACTTATCAAGATCCCAACAAAATCCCACTAAGACTATAACCCCCTAGTAAACCAAAAGGCAACGCAACACACAAAGTGTATTGCGCAGTCTCACCCGAGATATTTCTATGGGTGGCTGCAATACTCAGGTGTTTGCAACCTAGGAATGAGTGGATATTTGTGGTTGTATCATGTAATCTTTATTTATTCATTCGAGCATCTGATTATAGCAGTCATTCTATTCATGCATGTGAAATACCAGATCTAACTAGTTAATTCATTCATCTAAAATTCATCACTTAACAACAATAGAGACACATTCATTCATTCACATAACATAGGTGCTAACGTGGTTCACCCCCTCCTGGGCTATGTCCACAAATATCTATCTCTCAAGCTATTTATTATGGTTCAGTAATATGTCATGCCATGCATGTTTACACTATTAGATCTTACACTCTTCAACAGGCTCCTCGATCCCTGTGAGGCTGACTAAATCGCACCAGGATCCTCAACCTACGATCTAACCCTCGGAACCGAGTCCCTCACGTCTTCCCTAGCTCACCAAATTATTGAATAGTATAGTTCTTACAACTCTCTGCCATCTGCTCTCTTCCCTCATCCTCTCTATCTTTTCTCTCTCAGCCTCTCTCCCTAACACTAAACAATTCTTCCATGATTTATTGTTTCAAATGTTGCAGCTAGATACATTAGTACTCTAATGGAAGTTAGTTTTACAACAAGGGAAAAAATCTCACTGAATTCGACTCCCTCGACTTAGGAATAACCTTTCACTACTAGTCTAGCTTTGAACTTCTGGACTTGTCCTATGACATTCATATTCTTCTTGAATACCCATTTTCTACCGATGAGCTTTCTTCCACTAGGTAACTTGACTAAATCCCATGTCTCATTCTTGTGCAAGGATTCCATCTCTTTGACCATGGAGTCCTTCCATATTTTAACCTCTATCGAGTCGACTACCTCATTGACCAACTTGGGCTCATCGTCGATGGCATTTAGCATGGATGAGGAATGAAATTCGAGTGTACTATAGCTTTCGACTCGTTTTCTTATTCTTTTTTACCTCCTTACCACCGGAGTCTATTGTTCCACCTCTTCCTCAGATTCAGTCAACTCATTTGAATCATCTTATCTATTCCTTAGTTCAAACCACACCATCTCAAGATTATTCTCGGTCTGAACAACTTATTCAGGCTTGGACTTACCTCTAACTTCTATGAATACCACATATTGACTATACACTATTCTCCTTCATGCAAGATCCCAAAGCTTATATCCTTTCATTCTTTCTTTATATCCAATGAAAATACATTTGACTGCCTTGTTGTCCAACATGCTCTTTTCCTTGGGAGCATGCACAAATGAATCACATCCAAATACTTTGATATGTGCCACTGAAGAATTCTTACCTGACCATACCTCATGTGGATTTGTGTCAACTAGTGCCGATTAAGGAGACATATTCACCAGATATCTTGCAGTGTTGACTGCCTCCACCCAGAATTCTTGTGTGAGCCCGACACCACTGAGCAGTCTCCTTGCCTTATCCATCAACATATTTTCATTCTCTCAGAAACTCCATTTTTTTGTGGGTTATATGGTGTGTTATTTTGGTGTTCTATTCCACACTTCTTACAGAGATGATCAAATTATTTTCCACAGAATTCACCACCATTGTCAATCCTCAACACTTAAATCCTTTTCTCTGTATGGTTTTACACAAGATATTTAAACTCCTTAAATCTCTCAAAAACCTCTGATTTCTTCCTCAAGAAATATATCCATGTCTTCCTGGAAAAATCATCTATGAAGGAGACATAATACAAGGATCCACCAAGTGAAGGCACTATAACCGGGCCAAACACATCACTATGCACCAAATCTAGAATCCCACTTTCTCTTGTCGCTCAAGATGGGAACCTCACCTGACTTTATTTTCCAATATATATTCAATGTTCACAAAATTTTACCTCTAAACCACATTCAGGAAACCCTTCGACCATACCTATTTTGTGCATATCTCAAAGTCCTTTTTCTCCAATGTGTCCCATCCTCTTGTGTCATAGCCTGGTCGGGACATTTTTATCAAGTCTTGTCTAGTCGTTTTGTACCGACTTATCTCGAGCTGAGTCGAGTCAAGTCGAGTTGCATTCGAGTCAATTCCAAGAGCAACGATGTTGTTACATGCAATCGAATCGGCATTCTCTAACATCTTGTATAGGGCCCCAATCCGAACTCCATTCATTAAGACCATCACACTTCTGACCATATTGCATGAATCCTTCTGAAATAAAGTATGCACACCTACATCACTCATTTTTCCTGACTGTGTACACCTAGAAGGGTTCTTTTCCCCCAATCCTACAGTATTAGTCGAAATATTCCTCATCCAACAATTTTGGTTGTCAAGTCGTCCCCGAGGAACACATCACTCCCATCATATCATTCATATTCACAGAACCATCATTTATGTGGTGTCATATGATAAAATTCTCATGAGTCGATCAACCAAACATCTTGATCCAACTATGTACTATTCAAAGCCAAGTACACATCACCTCCCTTATCCGAGGTCATCTTTCTCTTAGTCGATTTCTTCTCATCAAATCCAGCACTGACTTATGTTTCCTTTGACTTCCATTAATTTTTATAATGACCAGATTTACCGCATTTCCATCATCTTCGCATCGCCTAAAATGAGGATTTAGATCTACCCTTTGACTTGAACTTTCTACCGGAGAATATGCCTTTATCTCTGTCTATCAGTCAACCTCTCACTATTAGAGTATCTTTGGTCGATCCTTCCATGTTATTCCTTCTCATTTCTTCCGACATCAGAGAAGAAACCACATCCTCTAGTGCTAGTGTGGGTGTATTACTCCTAATGGCCACAACTAAGCTATCCCAAGAGTCTGGAAAAGAATATAATAGGATTATACACTTCTCCTCCTCAATTATTTTAATATCCACAGACGATAACTGGCTTAAAATGGTGTTAAACAAATTTAAATGCTCAGTCACAGAACTACCATCACTCATTCTCAGAAGATACAATTTCTTTTTGAGAAACAACTTAGTTACTAGATATTTCGATTGGTATAAGATTCCTAGCTTGTCCCACAGTTGCTTGGTTGAATCTTCACCTGAGACATTCAACAGTATCAAATATGCAATACAAAGTCAAATCATACTTCTTTCTCTTCTTTTGAGTTTCTCCCATTCTTTTGTTGACATTTGTAATATTCCAAATATAAAAAGTATGTAGAAAAAAAATAAAATGCTAGAAATGGGAGATAAACAACAATATAACCACAATAACACTGAAATGATATCAGAATAACACCAGAAAGAGGACTTTGATTCTGAGAGCAATGTTCACTTGCCTCTTTGAAGGGGAAACTTCCAGTCGAGCAGATCTCTATTACAATAATATCCAAGCTAGGGTTCTCATACCCTCGACTCTTATTTATACTAAATATGTCTATCAAAAGAACCATCTAGTGGAAGATCCTTCTAGAAACGAAAGCTTCTATTAGGTCTTCTTACATTAAACTTATTCTACCTTATTCCAAGGCCTTATTAATATTGACCTTTATTACATCTAAATATATTGTTCTATCTTCTTGAGGGGTTAGGTCCCTAACATGTCCTCCCCCTTAAAAACAACCTTGTCCTCAAGGCTTGAGATGTGGAAATTGTTGCAGAATGGTAGCTGGTTCCCAATTGGCATCTATTGGAGTTGTATCTTTCCATTGGACTAACACTTCCTTGATGGTTCGTTGATGCAGGCGAAGCCTTCGCTGGTCCACAACATCTTGTGGTTGTAGCCAAATGGATCCTTCTTCGTCCAACTCGAGAAGGTTAGTTTGAGTTTGAGACTTATTTCCAATCACCTTCTTTAAGCATGAAACATGAAAAAAAAGATGTAGCTTAGACTGACTGGGCAAATTTAACTGATAGGCCACTTGTCCCACATGCTTGAGAAAGGTATAAACACCATAAAATTTGGGTACCATCTTCTGAAAATACTCGACCTTGAGGGAATTTTTCTTGTAAGGTATAGAGAATAGTTTCTTGAACTATAAGCATTTGGTCAACCGCCTGGACCTTCGAGACACCTGGTAAATATGAGAGAAATGAAGGTGGATTTTTTCCATATACCGCTTCAAAAGGAGTCATGTAGGTTGTTGTATGGTATGAAGTGTTGTACCACCATTTATCTAGGGGTAACCATTGAGCCCACTAATTTTTCGTTTCCGATGCAAAACACCTCAAATATGTTTCCAAACACTTTTTGACAACTTCAGTTTGACCATCAGTCTGGGGATGATAAGTTGTGATGAGATGCAATTGGGTGCCTTGTAGCTTGAACAGTTCTTGCCAAAAATTGATGGTGAAAGTTGGGTCGCGATCAGAAACAATAGAATGTGGCATGCCATGAAGCTTGAAGACCTGATCCATGAAAATTTGAGCCATAGTGGATGTTGTAAATGGGTGTTGAAAAGCACAGAAATGAGCATGCTTGGAAAGGCGATCCACTACCACCATGATGACTAATTTATTTCCTGATTTAGGTAAGCCTATAATAAAATCCATAGAAACATCCCTCCAAATAGCAGGTGGAATCAGAAGAGGTTGTAGTGTGCCAGGAGATTTGACTGTTTCACCCTTGTTGCATTGACACACATCACATTCAGCTACAAAATTACGAACGTCTTGTTTCATACCATCCCTGAAAAAATAACATTTCACCCTGTCATAGGTTTTGGTAAACTCGGAGTGCCCAGCAGTGGGTGTAACATGAAGCTCAGAAAGTACCACATATTAAAGTTTTTCATGTTTACTTAAATACAAATGGCCTTTGTATTGAAGCTTATCATGGAGCCAAGAGTACCCTGGGGAAACTAGAGAATTGGACTGCAGTTGTTGTATCAGATGTGAACTTTTGGGATCGTGTAGCCATTCCTGGCGAATGACTTGGAGACAATATGGTACAATGAAGGAGAGATAAAAAAGGGATCCTTCATGTTCATATTTTCAGGAAAGTGCATCCGCCACCACATTGTCTTTGTCTTTCTTGTAAATGATCTCATAATAATATCCAAATATCTTAGTCACCCATTTTTGTTTCTATGGGGAGGAAATGTGTTGTTCCAGAAAATACCTGAGGCTTTGATGATCTGTCTTAATTTGGAAGTGTTTCCCCAATAGATAAGGGCTCCACAGATCAACGACATTCAGAATAGCCAAAATTTCGTTTTCATAGATTGATTTGCCCAAATTTCGTTCAAACAGTTGTTTTCTAGTAAAGGCCAAAGGCCGACCCTCTTGCATAAGGACAGTGCCAATTTATTTCCATGAAGCATCACATTCCAGGACAAAGGTCTTTATGAAATCAAGAAGGGCCAGGACTAGAGTGGTGCACATGGCCATCTTCAAGGTTTGAAAAGCCTGAGTAGCTGTTGAAGTCCAAGTGAAATAATTATTTTTAAGGAGTGCAGTGAGAGGTGCCGCAATATTTCCATAATTCTTAACAAACTTTTGATAATAACCTGTTAAGACCAGAAATCCATGCAATCTTTTGAGAGTCTTTGGGTGAGGCCAATATTGCATAGCTTCAATATTTTTAGGATCCACCTTGACATCATCCTTTCCAGCAAGATGACCCAAGTACTCGACTTCTGAGGCGCCAAAATCACATTTAGACTGTTTCAGGAAAAGTTGGTGCTAAGAGAGTAGATGGAGAGATCGATCCACATGAGAAAGATGGTATGTCTAGGTTTTTCTATAGATGAGGATGTCATCAAATAAAACTAAGAGAAAATGACAGAGAAAGGGATGGAAGACATGATTCATGAGGCTTTGGAAGGTGGAGGGGGCATTACACAAGTCAAAGGGCATGACCAAAAACTCATAGTGGCCCTCATGAGTTCTAAAGGACTTCTTAGGAATGTCTTCCTCTTTCATATGTATCTGGTGGTAGCCAGAATGAAGATCAAGTTTAGTAAAGAACTGGGCACCGCTCAATTCATCCAATAGGTCATCAATGATAGGAATGGAAAATTTGTCTTTAATGGTGAGTTTTTTTAGGGCGCGGAAGTCAGGACACATGAGCCAAGAACCTTATTTCTTCAGGACCATGACCACAGGACAAGAGTAGGGGCTCATACTAGGGTGGATAACGTCTGCGTTAAGCAGTTCTTGAACCATTTTCTCAATTTAATTTTTTTGGGAAAAGGGGTGACGATAGGGACATATATTGGGAGGAAGGCTTCCTAGTACCAGGGGAATGGAATGATCATGAAAACCAAAGGAAGGAGGGAGTCCCTGGGGAGTGGAAAAGACCACTTGATGTTTAGAGAGGATGGATTGGAAGTCTTGCGGCACAAAGGTTGTCTCAGTTTTTTGTATGGCATGGAGTTGGGAAATGACACCAGAATGACCTTTGTTTAGCATCTTTTCCATGCGATGGGAACTAATGATCTCAGGTGAACTACTGGTGATGCCTTGGAACTTATAGTGTTGGCCCTCCTGGTCAAATTGCATGGTTAATTCCTTAAAATCCATGAGAATGGGACCCAAAGTCCTTAGCCAGTCTACACCCAACACAATGTCACAACCTCTCATGTCGATAGCAAACATATGCGATTTCAGGTGGTAGTCACCAATTTGGAGATGCACATTTTCTCAACACCCTCCACATTTCATGGAGCCGCCATTAGTAATCATGATTTGGAAATTATTGATTGCATGGATATAGCAATGATTTTCTTGGGCAATGCAGTGATGAACAAAATTATGGGTTCTTCCACTATCAACAAGAATGATGACCTTCCTATGCTTGATGTAACCAATTATCTTGAGGGTTTGTGGAGCAGAGAAGCCAATGAGAGAATTTAGGGAAATGATCAGTTCTACTTCGGGAGGGTCTGAGAGAGGGCTTATGTTAGTGGGTTCAGGTGACTCAGACACAAGGGGAGTTTCAATATCCTCTTCTGAAATATCCTTCGAGATGGCCATAAAAATATTTTTTTCCTTACACTTGTGGCCCGGAAAATATTTGTCATCATAATTATAACAAAGGCCTTTGAGTTGGCGTTCATTCATTTCAGCCCTGGTTAATTTTTGGATCTTTAGTGGAGCAGAAGGAGTAGTGGGATTTATTGGTTTATTGCGAGGAACAAATGAGGGCTTCCGGTTTTGAGAAGAGACAACCTGTTGTGATTCCTTAGATCTTTTAGTATCCTCCACCCAAATCTGAGGCTGAGCCATGAGGACATGGGCACGAATATCATCGTTGAGGCCACTGATAAAACATTCTTGGAAACAATCATCAGACATGCCTTCTGTACGAAAATCCAGTTGCTCAAAAGCAGCTATAAAGTCTTCCACTATTCCAGATTGTTTCAACTTTGTCAAATGGACTAAATGGTTGGTGTCAGTGCCAAATTGTTCATAAATCACTTCCACAAAGTGTGTCTAAGAAACATATCCTTGACGGGCAGTTTTTCTCCATTGCCACCATTGCCAACGTTCTTGATCTATATGGAGAAAACCATACAAGAGTTTGGCCAAATCATTTGTAATGCCATACAAAGAGAAATAATGTTCCATTTGAGTTACCCAATGAGTTGGATCTGAGCCATCAAATTTGGTCACATCCACACCCGGAAAGCGTAGGTCACGTTGAAAGTGATGGGGATGAGAATTATGGGAATGAGAGGAAGTTTTAGCTTTGGTATGCAAAGGTGGGTCAGATAAAGGGGGATCTGCAGGGATATGCAGCTTGGTGCAGATCATCGAAACGAAAGATTTAAGCTGGGTAGTCATGTCTTGTTTGAGGTCTTCTTTGAGTTCAGTGATTTATGCGACGATGGAGGAATGCATATTTTGATTGATGGTGGAAATATTGGCACTGATATGTCTCAATTCTTGTTGGGTCTCTGTGAAATTAGATGGAAGGTATTGAAGCGAGATTCCAAGTCTTGGATACGGGTATGGGCCATGAT